>JACEEZ010020968.1:993087-1005587 GCA_016584305.1 Chionoecetes opilio
ATCATCCGTGTACACATTGTACAGGTAGGGAGATAAAATCCCCCCCTGCCGAATACCATTGGCAGTACAAAAGGACAGCGAGAAGGATTAATTAATAAATGTTGATATAGTTTTTATCTGAATCCCACGATAGTCAAGGTCACACAAGTACGTATTAAGTATCAAGTGTTTCATTTACGTAGGTTCGCGAAGTATTCTATACTTATGCAAGTATGATTAAATTTAATGGAAACTTGTATACCTAAAAGCAGGAAAGTTGTTTTGTTATTTTACTTATATAAATCATACTATATAAATTAATGTAATGAGAAAGTGGTAGGCGACACCCACCCACCCACCCACCCACCCACCCACACCACCCACCCACCCACCCACCACCACCACCACCGCCCCACCCACCCACCCACCCACCCACACCCACCCACCACCCACCCACCACCCACCACCCACCACCACCCACCCCCACCACCACCACCCACCACACCCCACCACACACACACACACACACACACACACACACACACACACACACACACACACACACACACACACACACACACACACACAACAGCCCTTAACGAGTGTCAAGGTGAAAGTGACAGGAGAGCTCAGGCAGGTGGGAAAGGTGCGAACATGAGGGTCATCTGGCGAAAAGGTATTCCAGGTAATTACTTGATTGGATTTCCCTTTACCCTTGAAACGATGCTGAATTCAGGTTTCGTTTCATCATCATAAGGTCATAAGGTATACAATATAAATACGAATAAAAGTAATACTCGATACTGACTCGCTAACTTTCGGTAATTATTTAATATACGTAACAGTATTTTTTTATGGAGATAATGAGATAAAATTCCACAAATCAAACACACATACAATTTTGAGTCAGACGAGAACACACACACACACACACACACACACACACACACACACACACACAACACACACACACACACACACACACAACACACACACACACACACACACACACAACACACACACACACACACACACACACACACAACACACACACACACACAACAACACAACAATTTGAGT
This sequence comes from Chionoecetes opilio, assembly GCA_016584305.1. Lineage (NCBI taxonomy): Eukaryota > Metazoa > Arthropoda > Malacostraca > Decapoda > Majidae > Chionoecetes > Chionoecetes opilio. The sequence goes on from JACEEZ010020968.1 coordinate 994,147, forward strand.
CAGACGAGAACACACAACACACACAACACACCACACACACACGCACCACACACACACACACACACACAACACACACACACACACACACACACACACACACACACACACACACACACACACACACACACACACACACACACACACACACAACACACACACACACACACACACAAACAAACATACAATTTTGAGTCAGACGAGAACACACACAACACACACACGCACACACACACACACAAACAAACATACAATTTTGAGTCAGACGAGAACACACACAACACACACACACACACACACACACACACACACACACACACACACACACACACACACAACACACACACACACACACACACACACACAACACACACACACACACACACACACACACACACACACACACACACACACACACACACACACACACACACACACAGAGTTGCTGAATATTTCAAGCTGGCCCTTCCCCCCAAAAAAACAGTTTGCAGTGAGCCAGAGAACTGCAGGTTAGCTCTTGTTACTACTGAGAGGGGACGGCATAGGGCCCACGAAAGGAATGGACGACTGGAAGGGAAGTTGGGAAGGTACAGAAAAGAGAAAGAAATGGAAGGCATATGAGAGGATGGAGGAGAAGCAGAGTTATGCATAAAAGAGGAAATGGGAAAGAGTGAACGAACAGGAGAGAGAGAGAGAGAGAGAGAGAGAGAGAGAGAGAGAGAGAGAGAGAGAGAGAGAGAGAGAGAGAGAGAGAGAGAGAGAGAGAGAGAGAGAGAGAGAGAGAGAGAGAGAGAGAGAGAGAGAGAGAGAGAGAGAGAGAGAGAGAACATGACAGAAGATAAGAAATATGGCAAGAAAGGGCGAGAAGAAGAAAGGATTGTAGATGAAGAGAGGAAACGAATAAGGATAATAATAAGAAAGAGGAAAATATAAGCCAGTGAACAGAACAGTACAGGAAACAATAAAAGTAAATAATCATATGAAACAAGAAAAAAAAACCTTATTAATGACCGAGCACTGTCACTGGCGAGGAGAAATATCGTCCTTGCAACATATCATAAAGTTCTTCCCACGAGTCTGTTGTCTGTCTTGCTCCCTATTGCACTCCCGGACTGACTACCAATGTTTTCTGATTCTCCTTTGCTATGTATGAAGGTGTATGCAGGCAGAGGACTACTTCCCACTGAGACACGAAGGAGACACAAGGAGAAGGAAACAAAGGCAAGACACGGAATTCCAGCTGACATGTGCACAAGAGACACGAGAGAAAATAAGACAACGAGGAAAGAATACGCGAGGCGAGGCTTAGAGAATACTAAAACTGATGTTGATGCAGAAGGAAGGAGGCGGTAGTAGAAGCAATAGAAAATGGATAAATAATACAGGGAAAAATACAGATTGCTACTAGGAAAATGAGGAATAAACAGGCTAAAACTAGATGTTGATGCGAAAGGAAGGAGGTAGTGGTAGAAGCAATAGAAAATAGATAAATAGTTCAGGGAAAAGTAATAGATTGCTACTAGGATAATGAAGAATATACAGGCTAAAACTAGATGTTGATGCGAAAGGAAGGAGATAGTGGTAGAAGCAATAGAAAATAGATCAATAATTCAGGGAAAAGTAATAGATTGCTACTAGGAAAATGAGGAATAAACAGGCTGTTCTTGATATAGTGAAAGAGTCTCCAGGAAAAGAAGAAGAAAAACAGCAATATGAATAAAAGGAATGTAGAGACGGACATAAAATTAAGAGATAAACAGATAAAACCATAATAGATGAAAAGTGTGAGATATCATTGAACGAGAGGAGAATAGAAAGATATAGATTTTTAAAAGTGGATTTCAATATATTGCAGCTCGCGTATCGTATGAAAAAATAAAAATAGAAAAAGATAATTTGTTATAGTTATCTTGTATATGTGAAGCGGACTTTGTAGTAGATATACTCGTACGTAAGAAAATAATCTTCATATATTGGTCGTTAGATACATTTTTTTGTACTCGTATTGTCCTAATATTGTACCTCAACAAACACACATTTTATTACGTCTTTTTATCTGTATTACGTGTTGTTTCTACGCGTCTCTTCACCCTATTATCTGTGTTACGTTGTGTTCGTATTTCGTAAATCAAATTAACAAGAATAATGAGATTTATTTAATTTATCCTTGTAATATGACACTTTTGAGACACTAAACGTAACGCACTAAGTAATATTATCTGTTTTGCGTTGTGTTTGTATTTCATAAATCAATTTTAACAACAATAGTGAAGTTAATTATATCTTGCTTTAGCTACAGCATGATACTTTTGAGACACTATACATAACGCACCATTTATTATCCCACGTGGAATAGGAGAAAAACACACACACACACACACACACACACACCCACCCTCCCACCCTCCCACCCACCCACCCACCCACCCACCCACGCACGCACGCACGCACGCACGCACGCACGCACGCACGCACGCACGCACGCACGCACGCACGCACGCACGCACGCACGCACGCAACGCACGCACGCACGCACGCACGCACGCACGCACGCACGCACGACGCACGCACGCACGCACCACACACACACACACACACACACACACACACACACACACACACACACACACACACACACACACACACCTTCATTTCACCTTTGTAACATATACCCATGTAGTATGCACAAAACTAGTAGTCACATAAATAACTTTGGGAAAGTTACAGCAATATAGAAAGTTAGGAAAATATGTTTTGTGAATGTCAACGAGACACAACATGCCGCGGTCAGCCTGTCAAGAATTCATGACCCAACTCTATCCTTCCTTTCTTTCTAAAAAAAACCTGACCCTGACCTGCCGCTGTATCATTGAAGTAGTCACGTTCTTCCATTGTGCAGGTAAAGGTTTGCATAGGTATACAATGGACTCCTATATTCAGGTACTCCATCTCTTTATATTTTTCGTCAGGGGATCTGTCATGTAATGTTTCATGTGTCTGTTTATGTTGTCTTTGTAGAGTAAAATGCATTCATTGTCTTTGATGACTGAAGGAGTTTTGTTCATGTTCGTGTTCATATGATGATTATTTATGATTTACTTGACTTGGAGTTTTATTAGTATTATGGGGAAGGTTATTTTCCCGGGCCGTCTTATTGTGTTAATTGTACATTGCTTCCTGTCCGAGTAATTAAGGCTGGATGTGTGGAGGATGAAACTCAATTAATACTTCAGGAAGACTGGCATGCCGGAAGCTTTTATTCAATTACAGGACAGTGAATTTTTAGTCTTGGCACTTGGTAGTATCAAAACTAATTGTGATAAAGGTGTAAATAACCATCCCTCCTCTAAATAGGCTTCAGGAAAATGCAGTTTCACTAACTAAATTTCACTAAACTCAATAACTGTGAGGTGGACGAAGCAGTGGGTCTATGTTTCACAGGTTTTTATTGGCCAAGAAAGCGATATATTACGGGGTCATGTTTGTTACTAAAAGAAAGAAAAATTTGTTGCTGGACATCGGTATCTAGGGCGGATAATGCGAAAAAGAAACTGCAAAAGGCTGCCGACAGGAAGGAAACAGTCTTGCCTGGTAAAGTATTTCAATTCTGTGCCAGCCTGAACACCACGACATTGTTGACAAGCTTAGGAGAATTTCTGCCGTGCTCCGAATCCCAACCTTTGTGCGTCAACTTCCTCAAACTGAAGAAGGAAAGTAAGGATTATCATAATGTTATATTTTAATTCATGGTCAAATTAAATAAAAAGTCGCCTAACAAAATCTGAGATAATATAGATATATATAATATATATTAATATAGAGAGAGAGAGAGAGAGAGAGAGAGAGAGAGAGAGAGAGAGAGAGAGAGAGAGAGAGAGAGAGAGAGAGAGAGAGAGAGAGAGGAGAGAGAGAGAGAGAGAGAGAGAGAGAGAGGAGAGAGAGAGAGAGAGAGAGAGAGAGAGAGAGAGAACGCAGTCAGACAGAAAGACAAAGAGCTACATAAACTCAGATGAATAGAAAGTCAGACATATAAAGAGCTGTCTCCCTCTCGCTGTCTCTCTCTCTCTCTCTCTCTCTCTCATCTCTCTCTCTCCTCTCTCTCTCTCTCTCTCTCTCTCTCTCTCTCTCTCTCTCTCTCTCTCTCTCTCTCTCTCTCCTCTCCTTTCTCTTATCATCACCATTATTCCATTATTACAACATCGATTTTATGTCATTAATATGTATTTTTTCCGCCGCTGAACCTCGATAACTCACTGACTTTCATGGTAAATTTAATGATTAGAACCCTGGCTGGACCCGTCGATGGTATACGAGGGAGGGTGATGAGCGAGGCGAGGAGGGAGGCGGCGGCGGTAAGGGAAAGGGTTACACTATCACTGTTTTTATTCCCACTCCATCGTTTATACGGCATCCACCAGACGTTGTAACCTTCAATCACTGTTTTATCGGACTTATAAAATAATAGTGAGTATATCTAAATGTATTGCAAGTGACACACAGGCTCGAAATCTTACAGAATGATGATAGTGAACGTGAGAGTAAGCAATATTGTCAGCGGAAATAAACATCCAGGCTTGTTTGAAAAAGTAGGAAGAAGTCGAACTAGAATTGAAATAAGGTACTTGAATGAGAGAAGTGACAGAATCAAAGTAAATGACGTGTCACCGATACGTAGAAAACCAGATCTATAAAGTACCAGGCACGTTGAAAACATTGGTATAGAGAAACTAAGGGTGGCAATGGAAGCACCTTGATACTGAGCCGACCTTTGGGTGTTTCTATCTCCCTTCCTTTGAAATTCAGTGATATTTATGTACAAAGCTACGTAAAAAGCTGACACCTGAGTTGCGATCCCTACTCCACCCACCGATCGTAAGTGTGAAACCTGATGATCATTAATCGAAAAAGAGGTATTTAAATAGATATATCGTAAAGCAGGGCATCGTAAAGCGAGGTATCCCTGTAGTTGCGATGATGTACTTGTATGATGTTATTGTATCTTGGTAGACAGATCTCTGGGTTACCAAAAAAAGGGAAATCATCAGAGAATACCGGGAAAGCTTACCATCGGGCGTCCTGGTCTTCTCTTCCTCCATCCATCCTGTAAATAATCTTCCAAGGAGTGACTAGCAATCGTTACCACGCGTGTCTTGTTGCCCTTTTTCCCGCGACCAAGACATTTCCACATTCCTTAATAGATGCTATTTCCATTTAACCCCCCCCCCCCCCCACACACACACACTATCATAGACATAGTAGGGGGTACTCCGTTGTGTAGAGGTAGCACGCTTGGCTCGCAACCGAGAAGTCCCGGGTTCGATCCCCGGGGGGAGCGGAGACAGATGGGCTGTTTCCTTAAAACCCGAGCCCCTGTCCACCCAGCAGTGAATGGGTACCGGGTGTTAGCCGGGGATTGTGACCCGCCTCCCGGGGTGATGGCTTCGGGCCAACACTAAGGATGGATGATAAGAATGACTAGAGCAGCTCAGGCCCTGTAAAACACAACTAGATGAATACAACTAGATTAATTCACACACACACACACACAATATATATATATATATATACTAGCCGAAAAGCCGCCCTCCGGGCGGACTTTTTCGCTAGCTCCTGCGGAGGGCTTTTGGTGGGCCTTCGGCCCACCAAACACAGACTCTCCAGAGAGCCCCTTCTAACTTTCATAAAATCATGGATGTAGAAATGTATGTATTAACGCCAACCCATTCACATCACCCCCAACCCATTCACTCACCCATTACCCATCACCCCCCACCCATTCACTCACCCATTACCCATCACCCCCCACCCATTCACTCACCCATTACCCATCACCACACACCCATTCACTCACCCATCACCCATCACCCCCAACCCATCATCCCCACCCATTCACTCACCCATCACCCCACACCCATTACCCATCACCCCACCCATTTACTCACCCATTACCCATCACCCTACATCAAGGTTTCCTCAATTTTCGCAACCCACTTTTTTTTTCACAATTCTCGCTAATACTAAAAATTAAAAAATTAAATAAAAGTGATCGGATCATCCCCAGTGTGGCCTTAAAACCTTCCCCTGGTCGACCTGGTTCCACAACTGTGCCATATGATGGGATTGCGCCACTGGGGGCGGAACCTATAGCGGACACACAGACAGACACACTTTCGATTATATTATTATAGATACACACACACACACACACACACACACACACACACACACACACACACAAACACACACACACACACACACACACATGTGTGTGTGTGTGTGTGTGTGTGTGTGTGTGTGTGTGTGTGTGTGTGTGTGTGTGTGTGTGTGTGTGTTGTGGGGGAGGCGGTAGCAGAATGGTTAGCGTCTCCGAGTGTGACCTGGCGTTCTCGGTGACCCGAGTTCGATCCCGAGTGAGAATCATAAATCCACTTAAAATCTTTTTGCACCGTCGAGTGGCCTAAGAACACTAAGAACACCCACATGCTGCCCGCAAACTCTACCTTTGATTGCGAGTGCATCAGAGGACATATATGGGGGCGGCATGAGCCTCTAATCACAGGCGTCACTAAACAAATTCTGCCTGCGCCACCACGGGCGAGGGCCAACCATCACAGCCCTCAAGTGAACCTCCAGAGCCTACCATCTGAAACCTGGGTCACTGCCTACAGACGCTATACACACTAAGAAAAAAGGTGCAACTTTACACCTTTAAGGGTGCAAAGTTGCACCCATAAGGGTGCATAGTTGCACGTCTTAAGGTGCAACCCCCCTTAGGGATGTAACTGTGCACCCTTATGGGTGCAACTTTCCACCCCACCTCTAAGGGTGAAAAATCTGTGACATCATTTTGCACCTTTTTTTCTTAGTGTGTAGGCATAGATGTAAAATGAAAAAAATGCACACCCACACACAAACACACATAGAGGACCAATCTTCTCATCCTTCCCTCCACTCCTGCCTCACCGCATCTCGCCTCACTTCATAAACAGGCCGCATCTTCGCCCTCCCCGCCGTCCTTGATGGGGATTGACTGCCGGGCCGCCATAATGATAAGCCAAGATACTGCGGCGGGTCACGAAGGGCGGCCATGACGGAGCGTTTCCCTCATCGCGGACAAGATGACGAGCGGTGCCAGTGTGTTACTTCCGGGCATCGCATTTTCATCTAGTTGGACAGAGAGCGACGAGGTGAGGGCACGCCAAGGGATTTCACGGCGAGCAGTGATGGAATGAAGGGATTAAGAGGAGGCGTGGCTGGCACACTTCCTGCATTACGCTGTTTGTACGTAAAAGTTGAGACTGTCGCTGCGTTATGGAATACAAAGAGTGTTTCTAGAGTTTTTTGTTGTCAGTCAAATTAGTAAGATGTTTGTACCTTTGTTGTATGTTTGGGTTTTCGTTGATGTTTTCATATTTTGATTTGTTTAGAATGAATGTAACGTGTTTGATAGTTACATAGATTTGCATTTTTTACTTTTTATTTAATTTTTTTTTGAACGGTGATGATGTATGCAGTTATTATTTTTTCTATCAACACGAGTATACTGTGTGCTTAACCATCTCGGTGGGTTCTCCAAAGCAGTGACTACCTATTTATTTTCTCTTCCTGCATTATCGGTAGGCTGGTATTACATTGTCTAGATCCTATTGTCAGGCTATTCAACCTGGGTGGACGGTCCACCTAAAGGTGGACGAGACTGAGTGAGGGGTGGACGGGTGTCTTGGGGGGGACAGGTGGGTGGACGAGATCATGCCCACGTGTCGGTATAGATAAGGGAAAATAAATCAATGGTATAAAACTAGGCAAAGGTGGGGATATTTTTACATGTATAGGGAAAATAAATGGATTCAAACTGAAGGTGAAAAAAATTAAAAGCAATGTAGAAAAGAGGTGTTGTTATGATTTTGAACTCTTTGATACCTATATGGCTGGCTGGCAGTGACTGGGCACATGGTAGGCAGACAGCAGAGCAGACACTGGAGGTATGAATGTCCCCCTGGATTACCAGACACCTGGCTTTGATGCAGGAAGACCTTGACTTCTATTTCCAAGACACCTCAGACCTCCAACATGTGGAAGCTTCATCCATTCTCAGATGATGGAACTGATCATTCTGATGCCCTATTGGAGCTTTCAGTGGATTATTCTTAAAAAGCAGCTTTCAAAACATTTGGCCATCCTATGCATTGCATTGCTGTGTTGTCCTGCTTGATAGTTAGGACTACAAGGAGTAAGCTGAGAATGCAACAGCCATATTTATGCAGATGCCAACATCATGTCTGTGTCAGCAAAGTTTCTCGAGCTTAGTTTTAATCAAGGCATAGAAAAGGAATGCCATTCTGAATTTGGATCCTCTTATGCGGGTTGCACCTTAAAATTGTCTGATGCCTCGATTTAAGCTGATAGCAGACAAATTGCAACAGCAGCCAGGCCACTGATTTTTGTTTCTCGAAGGAAAAGGTTTTGTTTTCTGGATTACCAAATATAACGCATATTAGGTGCAATTTTATTTTAGTTTCATGAAGAGAAAGGCATTTGCTGTGAAATTCCGAAGGTAAGTTTAAGTTTTCATTGTATATTTATAGTTTTAGACTGCATGTGTTTTTATACAGAAGAATATGTAAACTGTAAATTAAAAATGAGAGTGAAGCTGCTTTTTCCTACCTATATATTTTGTAGAATGATATAGTTAGATTTAAAATGTCAGAGCCGTGAGGTTTTAAAGAGATACAAAAATAGTGGTGGACAGCTCTTGCCAAATCACTACTAGGGGTGGACGACATCAAAAAAGGTTGAAGAGCACTGGTCTAGATGTTACCAGTGTAAAGATGCCCTAATGCACATGCATGTAATCTGATCGATGTTATAACCTTTGTATAATAATATGCAATTGTATTTCTCACATAGCTCACATAATTCTCATAATGGACGGATGAGTTTATGAATGCTGTTTCATCAGTTTTAAGTTTCATTTACTCGATTTGCAATGTAATATGATTGAATGTTTTAATTGAAGGCAGGTTTAGTGTGTTACCGATACTGACCTCATTTTATTATTATTGCATTCTATTTTGCCTCATACTATTGCCCTGTCTTTGTAGGCACAAGTATGCATCACACATTCTTTTTTCTTGGTCTTCACGCTCTCCACATTTTTGTTTAGGTCTTCACGCTCTCCACATTTTTTTTTATCGGTCTTCAACCTCGTCACATTCTTTTTTCTCGGCCTTCACGCTCTCCTAATTCTTTTTTCTCGGTCTTCACGCTCTCCACATTCTTTTTCCTCGGTCTTTACGCTCTCCACATTCTTTTTTCTCGGTATTCACGCTCTCCACATTTTTGTTCTAGGTCTTCACGCTCTCCACATTCTTTTTTATCGGTCTTCACGCTTGTCACATTTTTTTTCTCGGTCTTCACGCTCTCCACATTCTTTTTACTCGGTCTTCACGCTCTCCACATTCTTTTTCCTCGGTCTTCACGCTCTCCTATTCTTTTTTCTCGGTCTTCACGCTCTCCACAGTTTTTTTTCTCGGTCTTCACGCTCTCCACATTCTTTTTCCTCGGTCTTCACGCTCTCCTATTTATTTTTTCTCGGTCTTCACGCTCTCCACATTCTTTTTTTATAGTCTTCACGCTCTCCGCAGTCTTTTTTCGCGGTCTTCACGCTCTTCACATTCTTTTTTTATGGTCTTCACGCGCTCCACATTCTTTTTTCTTGGTCTTCACGCTCTCTACATAGTTTTTTCTGTAGTCATCACGCTCTCAAAGTATCGGACAAGCACGTGGTGGCATCGGTATCGCTGTCACGTCATCTTCACCTCGTCGTGTTTGCGCCTCATGTCCAACTTGTCACTGCCATTGTCCAGGCTTCGGGCTGTTGACGGGCGTCACTTTGCGTGCGCGGGTGAAGGCTTGAGTGGTTTTTAGGACTTTTTACAATGGTGGATATTTCGATGTTTCGCCCGTCATTCGCTGGTAAGATTCACTATAAAAGGCAGTAGGGAATGACTAAATGTTTTCCATTCGAGGAAGAGCAGGGTAAATATTCTAAGTTTCGACGCGTTCTAATTTATCGATGTTACTTACTATCAATGTCCCGTCATTCACTGGCAAGATTTACGAAAAAAACCAGTAGAGAATGACTAAAAGTTTTCAATTCGAGGAAGAGCAGGGTAAATATTCTAAGTTTCGACGCGTTCTAATTTGTCGATATTTCGCCTGTCATTCACTGGCAAGATTTACGAAAAAAAGGCCGTAGAGAATGACTAAAAGTTTTCAATTCGAGGAAGAGCAGGGTGGATATTCTAAGTTTTGTTGTGTGCCCCGGACTGCCAAAGTATTTCTTTTTTCCTTTGTCTTTGTAGATGGGCTGCTTGTAACAATCTCCAGTGAATCGTTACCATGCGAAAACACGTCTTTGAACTCCCCCCTCTCCCTGCCCGCCTGCCCCCCTACCCCCTGCCCTCCTCCCTTCCCCCATCGCTGCAGGCTTTGCCAATCCATTTTGTGCACGAAATAACACGCAAAGACCCGCCATTTGGTAGAAAACAAAAAAGATGCAAGTGCAACTACCTACAATTGACAAGAGAAGCATGCTAAGAAAATAGCATTGAATTACTAAAAAAAAAGAGAGAAATGGAGGAAAACATCCCCTAAATAATGTAAGAAATATCACAAAGTTGTATATAAATTAAAGGAAGAGAAAAAAAATTACTAGAGACAAAGACAAAAAGACAAAGGAAACTCACGGAAACACGCGAGAAAAAATATATATTGAGAAACAACATACTAACAGAAAAGAAGAGTCGCGTTCCATGAAAGATAGAAAACCAAAGAAAACCTGAAAAATAAAATAGTGTGAACTCACCTACTTATCGGAGTAACATGTTGTGACAGGCAGTGATATGAAGAACACACGTCTCAGCCTACACGAGAAAAAAAAAAAATTCTAAGTGGCTTTCGAAACCAGCCTAAATATTTGACGAGGGTGTCAGTCACTCCCTCCTCCCGCCACCCCGTCAGGAAAGGTATAAGTGTGTTCATTTTCTCCCTCCCGTCACTCACCATCATCCCTCTCTTGCTGCACCCCTTCATCTCTCCTCTAATGCCCTCCCCTCTATCTCACCTGTCCATCACCAGCTCCCTACTCTCATCACCTGTCTCCCTCCTCCATTCTTTCTCCCTACCTTCATCATCTAACTCGTCTCTACCTCATCCCTTGTTTTTCCACGGTTTTTCCTTTCAATTTCCCCTCCTTTTATCAAACCCTGTTCTTTCCCATCGACTATTCCTTTTTTTCTCTCTCCTTTTCATCCAAACCCTAACCATGATCCAAAGAGGAAAGGTGAGAGCTCAAAAAGGTAATAATCTGACATTCTAACTACCATTACATCGAAGAAAATAGGGAAAAAGTAAAGAAATGCAAACCCACGATTTATAACCAG
>JACEEZ010020968.1:1010587-1038087 GCA_016584305.1 Chionoecetes opilio
ATTGACGAAGTAAAGAAAAAAAATAATGTGTTGCATGGTGGATGGCTGCCTGTTTGAATGCTTTTATAGGGGAAGTAAACAAAATAATTACTTAATACGGCGTTTATTACAGTTATTATGAAGTATGTATGTGGTAGTGTTGTTGTATGTTGTATATGTATGTGTAGTGTTGTGGGTGTTTTAAATGTGACGGAGGATAAAATTAATACATTATACATTGTGTTGCAGTTTTGTTTTGCTGCTGAAAGTGTGTTATCCTCGAGGTCTGTATTTAGTGTATGTGTGTTGTGATGTGTTGTGTTGCTGGCTTGTCCTGTCGTGTTGTGATTGACAGAGTCGCACAAAGTGAATGTCACGATGTAAGCCGTAAAGTGCGTATATTAATGTATATGGTAGGTATCAGAATTTTGATTAGTTTAAACTGAGTGTAGGGCATGATTTCCCTCTGGGTATATTTTATGTTAAATTTCGTACTTGTTTTTGCTGGAGGATATACTTGTTTTTGTTTCTTCAAATGTATATCCAAAGACTACTCTATACGTATAGAGTAGTCTTTGGTATATCATATAAAGTCTCTTTCTCTCTATCTCTCTATCTCTATGTCTATCTCTATAAGTCTATCTCTTTGTTTCTGTTTTTGTCTGTCTGTCTGTCTGTTTATCTTTCTCTGTCTGTCTATCTGTCTGTCTGTATTTGTTTTTCTCTTTCTCTCTCAAAAAAATATTTCATTTAGGGAGAAAAAAAGGAAAGTAAGAAGAACTATCGTATACGTAGCAGGAAATAATCATATTTTTCTTTTGTAATCGCAGTACATCTTTATCAGCCTCATGCTCATTAATATCCGTGTGAGTAATTAAGCAAATATACAAATATATCGGAGGGTACATAGAGCACTGTATACGCGGGAAATAAATAGACAGATGAATAGATAGATAGACAGCCTGGTAAACGGGTGAATAGATATCGTTCATATATAAAATTAATTAGTGTTATCGGTATACACATATATAATAAGTATGTGTAAAAAACGAAATTGACAGATAAAGACTTAGTGTTATACATACAGCCTCTTGTAGCTTCCTTATTTTCTTATGTTCTTATGTTGTTGACTATATGTAAGGAGAAGGGAAACGTGGGTATGAGTAGATAAATGAATTACTAGACATTATAGGTATTTGCATATGTTGGAACTCTTCTCCATCAAACCAGATCAGCAGTGATTTGCTTTTTACGGAACAATGCACTGATTAGCACCACAGGGCGAGTCTTGATACTCCCTCTCCCCCCCTTCCTTCCCGCGGCTTTCGACTCTTCTCCTCGTCGAGTGGCCAGACAAAGAGCAGTCAGTCGATGCTACGTTAAACACAAAGGCTCAGTGCGTTCATCCTTATGTTTTACGATGCAAATTAGCTAGGAAGTCACTCGGCTATCCTGCGCCCCCTTGTTCCCCGGTCCTCGAACAGGGAATAAAATATTTAACTAAGGGGATGTGGAAAGTCTGAACCGATCGCCAAAGGGAATGCGAGGCGAAGGAGGAAGCGATTGAATATTCATCTGGTGACGCTCATTGACACTGCAGTCTGTTGTTGGCGTTGTGCTGGTGCATGTTTAAGGTGGGCGAGTGTAGTGCAATGCGGCAGACTAATGTATTATGTGTGTGACTACATCTATTATTGTAGTGGCGTGATGTTTGCTACGTGTTTTATGGTCGTATAAATGATGTTTTTTTTTGTTGCAATGTGCGTTGGTGTTGATTTAATTATTGTGTTATGTTATATATTAAGTTCAATACGTAATACACTTAATACGTAGATACAAATTATGCACAAGTACGTAGCTTGTACGCCGTATATCATGGGGAGGCTGTGGCCGAGTGGTTAGCGTCTTGGAGTGGTGAGCTCGAGGTCACGAGTTCTAGTCCCGCCGGGAGCAACTCTTTCGGCCATCTTTAATGTGGTGGTTGGATAATTAGAACCTGGTAGTGGTGAGTACAATATCCCGAGTTCAAGTCCCACTGCGAGCTACTGTTTCATCAATCGTTGAGTGGCCGAAGATACCCACATGTTACCCATCAACCTCACCTTCGACTGCGACTGCAAGTGCGGCAGAGGGCACCAGGGGGCAGCATGAGCCTCAAATCAAATCTTCACAGGTGTCACTGTAAAAATCCAGCCTGCGCCATCACGGTCGATGGCCAACCATCATAGCCCTCCATATGCAGGGCCAACCACCTGAGCCCTCAAGGAAAGAAGATAAAACCTAAGGAAGGAAGATAATACCCTGCAAGCGCTATAGGTTCTAACGTCAAAAATAAAATAAATAAATAAATAAAATATATATATATACACATATTTATATACTTATTATATCACCCCGAAAATCTGATGTAACAAAAATAATCTGAATGTGAGTGTAATAGTTACTGTTACACCACTTGGACTCTTAATAATTTATTGTTGTTGTTGTGGCAGTATCAGTGATGGTTATAATGCAATGTTGATCCTAGAAGTAAACCAGTTAATCATGTGTAATGCATTCGACTTCAGCATAGGAAATACAATGTGATACAGATGTGAAGTTAAATACATCGAGATACATGTATTATTACAGCGTGCAACAACGCAAGATACTTAATGTTACATCAGAGAAATACATGAGAAGCAAGTGTGATGGCAAAATAAAACATAAAGTGTTGGTAATGCTGTAGAGTCCTTTAGGGGAATGGGAGTGTCAAGAAGAGTGAAGAATGATGCAACTTTACCGTGGCGGGAGGGCGAGGACGGAGGGAAAAAGTGAGCAGGTAATGATGAGTGAGTGAGGGAAGAGTGAGGGGAGGATGAGGCCGGGACGGGAGACTCAGGTGATGATGAGTGAGTGAGGGGAGAGTGAGGGGAGGATGAGGCCGGGACGGGAGACTCAGGTGATGATGAGTGAGTGAGGGGAGAGTGAGGGGAGGATGAGGCCGGGACGGGAGACTCAGGTGATGATGAGTGAGTGAGGGGAGAGTGAGGGGAGGATGAGGCCGGGACGGGAGACTCAACACACACAACAAATAAGCTTCGTTACCTAAGATGAGCTGGTGACGTTGTGTATTAATTAACGTTACTAAATTTTTGGGTACTTTATTCAAGGAAGGGAAATGAGATGTAGAGAAAAAAACAAATAGTCTTCAAAAAATAGCTACAAGAGGAAATGACATGTAGCTCTACCGGTGTACTAATTAATGCCAGACCTTCAATGTTGAAAGAGGAGATAAGAGAAGAAGTGTTAAAAAATTATATAAGGATTTTCAGTATTGGTAGAGTACTCGTGAAGAATCCATCACACACACACACACACACACACACACACACACACACACACACACACACACACACACACACACACACACACACACACACACACACACACACACACACACACACACACACGCACGCACGCACGCACGCACGCACGCACGCACGCACGCACGCACGCACGCACGCACGCACGCACGCACGCACGCACGCACGCACGCACGCACGCACGCACGCACGCACGCACGCACGCACGCACGCACGCACGCACGCACACACACACACACACACACACACACACACACACACAGTTTTGGAAGCATAGAAATATCATCCAGATAATACATATGTAAAATAATAAATAGGACAGGCAGTAATATATATGAAGAAAAGCGATATGGGAAAGACAGTTATTGTTGGCAAGATAAAACTATAAGCTCACCATTTGTAGTTGGTAAAAAAAACCGACATGACAGAGGGAAAAGAATAGTCACTGCTCTTCCCTCATACTGTCCTATCCAATCGTATTCTTTTAAGAGAGAGAGAGAGAGAGAGATGAGAGGAAGAGAGAGAGAGACTATGAGAGAGAGAGAGAGAGAGAGGAGAGAGGAGAGCCTACAGAACTGTACTAGAGGTTTAGATAAGCAAAAATAAAAGGTTTATTTTGAAAGGGAATTAAAATTTTTGTTGGGATAAGAAATTTTGAATTTTTTTTTTAAAAAATTTTTTTTTGCCTGGAAAATTTAAAAAAAAGGGAAAACCCCCCCCTTTTTTTCCTTCTTCCCTTTTTTTTTTTCCTTTTTTTTTTTAAAAAAAAAAAATTTTTTTTTTCCCCTTTTTTTCCCCAAAATTTTTGGGGCCCCCCTTTAGCCCCCCCCCCCCTTTTTTTTTTTTTTTTTTTTTTTTTTTTTAAAAAAAACCCCCCCCCGGCCCCCCCCGGGGGGGAAAAAAACCCCCCCCCCGAAAAGGGGGGGTTCCCCCCCGGGGGGCCAAAATTAAAACCCCCCCCCCGGGGGGGGCCCCCCCCGGGGGGGGGGGGGAAAACCCCCCAAAAAAAAGGGCCCCCACAAAAAAAGGAAAAGGAGCTATTTAAAACCCAAAAGGGGGAAAAGGGGGGGAAAGGGGGAAAATTGGGCCGGGAAAGGCCCCCCAAAAAAAAAAATTTGGGGGAAAAATTTATTTTTTTTTTTAAAGGTTTTGGGTTTTTTTTTTTAAACCCTTTTTTTCCCTTTTTTTTAAAAAACCCCCCCCCCCCCCTTTCCAAACCCCTTAAAATTTTTGGGGAGACCCCCCCCCCCCCCCTAAAAATTTTTTTCCCCCTTTTTTTTTTTTCCCCCCCCCCCCCCCCCCTTTTTTTTTTTTTAAAAGCCCCCCCCCCCCCCTTTTTTTGAGGGGGGGGGAAAAGGGGGGGGAAAAAGGGGGCCGGGGGGGGAAAAGGGAGAGAGGAGGAGGGGAGGGGGAGGGGAGGGGGGGGGAGGGAGATAAAAAAAAAAAAAAAAGGGGGAAAAAAAGAGGGGATTTTTTTTTAAAAAAATTAAAGGGGAAAAGGAAGGAAAAAAAAAGGGGGGAAAAAAAAAATGTTTAAAAAAAGGGGGAAAGAGGGAAAAGAAGACCAGGGAAAAAAAAAAAAAAAAGGGGGGGGAAAAAGGGGGGAAAATTTAAAAAAAAAGGAATTTTGGGGAAGGGGGGGAAAAAAAAACCCAAAAACCCCAAAACAAAAAAAAAAAAAAAAAAAACCCCCCCAACCCCCACCAAAACACCAAACCCCCAGACCAAAAAAAAAAAAAAAAAAAAAAAAAAAAAAAAAAAAAAAAAAAAAAAAAAAAAAAAAAAAAAAAAAAAAAAAAAAAAAAAAAAAAAAAAAAAAAAAAAAAAAAAAAAAAAAAAAAAAAAAAAAAAAAAAAAAAAAAAAAAAAAAAGCCTCCTTCTAGAGGTTTAGATACAGTTCTGTTGCATATATTCTCACATAACAATTTAAGTTGATATTTACGAGGTAAATGGCAGATATAATCATGTTATGTTGTTTTTCATATGAAACACCATTATTGTAAGCCCTTACTTTATATGTAAAGTATTACTATTTTTTCGTGCCTCAATTCCCGAAACTATGAATAACTGTAAACAGGGTAAACGACCCCCTCTCTCTCTCCTCTCTCTCCTCTCCCCTCTCTCTCTCTCTCTCATCTCCATCAGCTCCCTGACTCTCGGTCTCCCTCATCTGCTCTCCTCCTACCCTCTCTCTCTCTCGTCTCTCTCTCTCTCATCTCTCTCTCTCGCCCTCTCTCTCTCTCTTTCCCTCTCTCTCTCTCTCTCATCCCGTTTCTCTCTTCTCCCTCCTCGTCCCACTCTCTCCCCTCCCTCTCCTCTCTCCTCTCTTCGCATCCTCCTCCCTGTCTCTCTCCTCTCTCCTCTCTCTCCTCTTCTCCTCTCCCTCTCTCTCCTCCCTCTCACTCTCTCTCTCTCTCCCCTCTATCACTCTAATCTCGTCATCGTCTCTCTCTCTCCTCACACACACATACAAATGCACGCACGCACGCACGCACGCACGCACGCACGCACGCCACGCACGCACGCACGCACGCACGCACGCACAAAAACAAAGAAAGAGAGAGAGAGAGAGAGAGAGAGGGAGAGAGAAGAGAGAGAGAGAGAGAGAGAGAGAGAGAGAAGAGAGAAAGGTTTGTACTTTCTAAAGGTGATCGCTGGAAAACACTCGTAATTAAGGTGGGTCGCAGCGTTTCTTAACTGTAATTGAGATGTCAACTGTTTTAGTTCAATACGCTTCGAACCTTCAACAGAACACATAATCAACGCATTTTCTATAACGAAAAAGACGAGGAGAATAAAACCACGACGAGAAGAGGAGAAATGAGAGGGAGAGGCAGGGAATGAGGAGAGAAGAGGAAGGATTTCCCGCGGTTAGAACCGTACCTTTTTAAAAGTTTCGCCCTTGGCTGGTTCGAAAACCGGATTTCTTTGGGGTTTCCCCCCCGGTTTTTGTATTTACACTTTTCCTTCCCCCTTCCTCTCCTCCCCCCTTCTCTCCCCTTCCTTGCCCCTTCCCCTTCATCCCCCTCCTCCTTTTCCTTTTCCTCTTTTTCGTTCTCCTGCTTCTTCCTTCTTTCCCGCTCCAAAAAAACCCCCCAAAATTTTTCCCCCCCCCCCTCCTCCCCCCCTTACTTTTTTTGTTTTTTTAAACCCCCCCCCCCTCCTCCCACTCCTTTCCCCCTTTTTTTTCCCCCCCTCCGCCCCCCCATTTTTCTCCCCCCTTTTCCCCCCCCCCCTTCCTCCCCCCCTCTTCCCTTTTTTTCCCTCCCTTCCCTCTTTCCTTTCCCCCCTTTTTTCCTTTTTCCTCCCTTTTTCCTCCCCTTTCCTTCCCTTTTTTTCTCTTCTCCTTTTCCTCCCTTTTTCCTCTTTCCTCTCGAAAACCAACCCCCCCCACGCCCACCCCCGCCCCCGGGGGGGGGGGGGGGGGGGGGGGGGGGGTTTTCTTTCGGGATTCCTCGTTTTTTTTCTTCTTTTTTTCCTTTTTTATTTCTCCTAAACCTTTAAACAAACATATCCCTTTTCTATAACGAAAAGACAGAAAGAGAGGAGCGAAGAAGGAAGAGCGGCCACGAGGGGGGACCACCCAGCAGCATGCAGGAATGAAGAAGAGACAGAGAAAAAAAGGAGAAAAGGTTTTGGGGAGATAGAGAGAGTCGAAGAGGAGAGAGAGAGATGACTATACTCACCTTCGACATAATAGGACTGATCATCAGTTTACTTTTGTTTCAACCCTGTCAACCATTGTTTTCAATCGTTTGCTCCCTCCCCCTTTCCCTTTCTCTTCTCCTCCTCTCTCCCTCCTCTCCACTCTAAAATTCCTCTCCTTTTTCCTTCTTCTCTGTGCTCGCTTCTTTTCTGATCTTCCCATCTCTCCTCTCTTCTCCTCTCTCGTCTTCCGGTATATCTCTTCTCTCTCTCATCTTTCTCCGTCTCTCCTTACATCCTCTTCCTTCTCTCCTCTCTTTCTGATCTCTCTCCTCTCTCTCATCCCCCTCTCTCCCTCTCTCTCCGCCTCCTCCTCGTCTCCTCCTCTCTCCTTCTTCCTTTCTCTTCCTCTTTCTTCTCCTCTCCTCCCCCTCCCTCCTCTTCCTTCCCCCTCCCTCTCCCAGCTCCCTCCGAGTCCTCTCCCCCTTTTCCCCTCTCTCTCCCCCTCCCCTTCTCCCCCTCTCCTCACGCGGAACTCACCTCCGCTCTGTCCCCGCTCGTCTACTCTCTTGCCTCCCCTTTCCTCTTCATCTCCACTCCTCCTCTCTCTCCTCTCTCTCCTCATCCTCTTCGCCCTTCCTCCTCTCTCCCTCTCCCTCTCCTCCGTCTCCTCTCCTCTCTCTCTCCCTCCTCCCCTCTATCTCTCCCTCTCCTCTCTTCCTTTCTCTCTCCTCTCTCCTCTCGTCCTCTCTCTCTCCTCTCTCTCTCTCTCCTCTCTCCTCTCTCTCTCTCCTCTCCTCTCCCTCTCCTCTCCTCTCTTCTCTCTCTCTCCGTCTCCTCTCTCTCTCTCTTCCTCTCCTCATGCTCGCGTAACGTTTGGTATAGCAAGGAGGATCAAACACGATTCATTTAGCTTCAAAGTGACACCCGTTTCATCTCAAGCCCCGAGGTCTCGAGTTAATCTGGGGCTTCATCCCAAATGATACTTAACGAGAGGAGAGGCGTGAATGAAGTATACGGAAGCAGGTGGAATTTGAATGCAGTTTATAGGTTTATAGAGCTAATATGCATCAGTGTAATTAATGCATCAACAATATATTTTTTTCTATTTTTGCCCTTTAATTTCCACCTTCATACGGCTTAAAATATTTCAAAAGAGAAGTATCAAGACACCTTCCAAACAAAATTGGCCCACCCCACTTTTTGAAATTTCTTACTGTTTGCTTATATATTTCTTTACTATTTTTCCACCTTCTATTTTTCTACCTTCCTACGACTTAAATTACTTCAAAAGAGGAGTATCAAGACACCTCCCAAACAAAATTAGTCCACCCCACTTTCTGAAATCTCTTAATGTCTGTTGTATAGGGTCAGGCAGCGCAGCGGACTTTTTATTACTTTTTCCCCCTTTGCCTGACTCTTATGATGTAAGAAAGAAAAAAATTTAATAGCTCATATAAAAACTTGATAGCGAGCATTCTAGTTCAGCCTCCGTCACGTTAATTTTTTTATTTTTTTTATTTTTTATAAATTAATGCACTTCCATTGTAGGAAGGCACGGGCCTTCTAAGGGCCCGTCAGTGTTAAGCAGTTAGATGTCACAGTAGTTAACGGGGTGGAGGATATGAGGCGACGATTTCAGCAAGGATATTTATGGGAACAGGTCACGTTAAGTATAGTTCCAAGATTCTTTTGATGGTCGATTTACTGTATCACAAAAGTATCCTCGTCTACACCAGTTCTTGATTACGTTTGCATGTCTTCTAACATTCTTCTAACAAAATTTCACAAGTTTTTCTTTTGCGTGCTTGGCTTCAACGAGTTTCTGTGGTGTGTTGGTTGTATGAATGAAAGCTTCGTGATTTACCCCCATCGATCTTGTTTGCGTGATGCATTGCAGTTACGACGTGTGTATCGCAGGTGGAATGCTTGTGTTTTATGTTGTTATATTACGTTGAAGTCCACGTCGCATATAGGCCTTTTTTTAGAATTTTCCTTCCTTAGTTGTATCCTTTGTTGCCTCATGAACATGGTAATCTTGGTGTTGATGGGCGAGGACGGCACGATTCACGACTTAACTTGTCTTTTAACCTATCCTTTAACGTCTTTGTCTCTTAACCTATCCTTTAACGACTACCTTGACCTATCCTCCTTCATGTGCCGCCTCATTCTTTCAAGCCTCTCTTTGTTATCATGGTGCGTCTGTGGTGATAAGGTCAGTGGTGTGCGGGATCCCTCACTGCAGGCGCTGTCATGTTACCCCGCGCCGCCCTGGGAGTCTTATCTTCTGCGTGGGTCGCGTCTTGTGATTATTGATGCGTCACCTTGAGACTCCTGACATTACGTGGTTATTTTCATCTTGACTCCATGTAAATGACGTCAAGAGGAATTAATTAACCTGTTCCAAATATAGACATGGTGTAGTTTGCTGAGATTCCCGCTTCATTTCATTCGTTAATGGACAAAGTGAGGAAGATGACAGAGTTCCTGGCAATATTTAAACAATAACCTCGAGTGTTATTTAAGTCCCAACCTCCATGACTGTCCTGATGATTGTTTGTGAGGATATAAGAAAATGTTTTGTATTTATCAAGGTATTCACGTTTAACCCCTTGAGGCCCAGAACGTAATTTCCATTGTAATTTGGCTGCCATTAGATGATTTTTAGTGAATATAAGCAATATTTTATAGATATGACCTATTTAGTATCCTTTTCCACTAGCTTATCTGGTATATTGAGTCACTTTTCGTAATCCTATGGCTAACAACGTACGATTTTACATAACAAAGGAAAGATCTGGGTGTGAAGGGATTAAGACTAAAATGCCGCGCGTTACATTGCGTCCCTGCGGGGTGTGAGAAGGGAGAGCAGGTGTTTGCACGTCGAAACGATCGTATATATTCGTAATGTTATCGTTTAATGGTTGGCTGATTTTATGCGATCGTTAGCGAGTCTATTTCTCCTCTTTTTAGAATCTTCGTGAAAGTGCAGAGTATAGATCCAGTGGGAAAATCACCACTGTAACTAAATGTTGTTCCTTCGATTTGCCATTGAAAGTCTGCCATGTAATTTATCAGCCCTTAAACGACCCAACGACCCCGCACGGCACACACGTTTACCAGGAGTATGTGATGTGGTGTGGCTGTGTGTGTGTGTGTGTGTGTGTGTGTGTCTGTGTCTGTGTCTGTGTCTGTGTCTGTGTCTGTCTGTGTGTGAGTGTGTGTGTGTGTGTGTGTGTGTGTGTGTGTGTGTGTGTGTGTGTGTGTGTGTGTGTGTGTGTGTGTGTGTGTGTGTGTGTGTGTGTGTGTGTGTGTGTGTGTGTGTGTGTGTGTGTGTGTGTGAATTATTGTCACTCCATAATATTCTGATTCATGATATGGCGAGGAAAGCAGAGACGAAAGAAACTTGCAGACCCATAAAACTCACACACTATTGATCCTTAAGGGCGAAATACTTGCAGCAAAACCCCTAGAAGTCCTTTACATACAGGCAATAACAGACTGTCCGAAAAACTAATAACCGATAAGATGAGATTTTTTCCCGTAATCTCAAGGGAAATGACATGCGATTAGTGTCACAGGGAAACATGTGGAGCCCCGTCTTTCCCTCGTCCTCCCGAAGAAGACTCGAGAAAATCGTCGAAAATAGGCTTGAAGGGTGGGAATTGGACGGCGGTCTTGGGGAGGGAACGCGGGAAGGGTAATTATGGGCGCGGGAATGACGGAGGGGATCGCGAGAAGAGGCGGGATGAAAATTGAGAAAACATTTGCCCGCAGAGTGAGAATTGAATTGCTGTGCCAACGGTCCAGAGAGAGAGAAAAAGGAAACGTTCCTTCCACTCTGTATGAAAAGAAAATAGAGTCGAAAAAAGTACATATATTTTACAACACACAAAAAAAACTTTCCTTCCTCTCTATTGGAAAAGAAAATAGAGTAGTAAAAAGTACATACATCTTACACCAAAAAAATACTTTCCTTCCACACTATATGAAGCGAAAATAGAGTAGTAAAAAGTACATAAATTTTACAGCATAAAAAAACAACTTTCCTTTCACACTTTTTATGAATTTGAAAATCATTTATAAAGAAAGGAAAGGAGAAGAATAAGGTGGCGAAAAGAATAATTGGACTTCAGAATATGATAAAGGAGGAAGAGGACGTATATTGAAGATGACCTGTTTCATTTGTAAGGAGATGGAAGAAAAATGTACAATTGTTAGGTGTGACAGCGAGGTGAATTGTAGGAAATAAACGAAAAACTGAGAATAGATGGAAACATATTAGAAAAATTAGTGAAGAAAAAAATAGATACACATTGAAAATAGATTAAGTATAGAAACCAAGAAACAACAGAAAGAGGAAAGCAGTTATTTGAGGAAGAAAAAAAGAATGAATAGGTGGAAACAGAATGAAGTAGGGGGGGGGGCACTCAGTAGAGCGCATACCTCCGCCCGAATATTTCTTCAAATATCCGTATATATATATATATATATTATATATATATATATATATATATTATATATATATATATGCACTCAGTATGAGCGCATACCTCCGGCCGAATATTTAATCAATTGGTTGCCATGGCAACAGTTGTCAATAGATTTCATCCAAAATTAAATTAGTTCTTCCTTATAACAAATAGACTTGGTATACCGAGTTTGGTCCAAATCTATTCGTAACTTTTTGAGAAATCCTGTACACTAACAGACAGACAGACAGACAGACAGACAGACAGATCGGGGTGAAAACATAACCCCTCCAACTTCGTTGGCGGAGGTAATAAGAGGAAAATTCCGTAACCATTCACTGTTATCTGTGGAAAGTATGAGGAACGAAAAAAAAACTGCGGAGCGATAAGACAAAATACAAAGATTTCTCCAAGTATTTCCCGAAGAGGAGGATAAAATTATGTTGTTTCAGACTTGCTATCTTGTTTTTTTTCTTCTCTATTTTTCACAAGGACTGGAAAAAAAAAAGAGATGTGTGAATGAAGTGGAATTATCTTCACCAGTCTATCATCATCATCATCATCATCATCAGCCTGGGAAAATGTTTCGGTTTGAAAAGAGGCGAAGTGAATGAGCTCGAATTTCCAAAGATTACCTCGTTCCGAACGTTAGAAAGCTGCAACATTAATTACACTTCTTTGAATCTGGAATTGGATGACTCTCTCTCTCTCTCTCTCTCTCTTCTCTCTCTCTCTCTCTCCCCCCTTTGAGCGTAAAAAATTGATAAATATAATCTCATCTCATTCTCTCTCTCTCTCTCTCTCTCTCTCTCTCTCTTCTCCTCTCTCTCTCTCTCTCTCTCATCCCTCTCTCTCTCTCTCTCTCTCTCTCTCTCTCTCTCTCTCTCTCTCTCTCTCTCTCTCTCTCTCTCTCTCTCTCTCTCTCGCTAATATATATTTTTCGTGCCCAGAGAAGGTAATGTTATTTTCCCGTTCTTTTTCCTTACTTTTCATGAGTTGAGTGTAGAAGTAAAAAATCTATACATATACATATAGATAGATCAAAACCAAAAAACAAGATCACATAATATTCTCCTACGTGATGCTCAGTTCAAATAGAAGAGATGAAAAATTACGTTTAGTTAGAAAAATATGACCGTATGTCGCACTTTGCTTCCATCCTTTTTTATTTTATTTCTTTTATCAGAAGTGAAGGTCACCAGCTTTGATTTAACCTCACCGCAGATTACAGAAAAAAAAATGTATAAAAAAATTAGTGGAATGGAAACTTAAAGGAATAGAGAAATATATGTTGAAGCTCATTTTTTCTATAAGTTCTATAAATGTAGCTTATGTGTGTATATATATATGTGTGTGTGTGTGTGTGTGTGTGTGTGTGTGTGTGTGTGTATATATGTGTGTGTGTGTGTGTGTGTGTGTGTGTGTGTGTGTGTGTGTGTGTGTGTGTGTGTGTGTGTGTGTGTGTGTGCCTGCGTGTGTGGTGTGTGTGTGTGTGTGTGTGTGTGCGTGCTCCCCACCATCAGATTAGTATAAATTGGTGATTTCATTTATAAGTTCTACTCCACCGTTTTGTTTCCTTGTGTATAATACTATATATTCTCTCTCTCTCTCTCTCTCTCTCTCTCTCTCTCTCTCATCTCTCTCTCTCTCTCCTCTCTCTCTCTCTCTCTCTCTCTCTCTCTCTCTCTCTCTTCTCTCCTCTCTCTCTCTCTCCTCCCTCTCTCTCTCTCCTCTTCTCTCTCTCTCTCTCTCTCTCTCTCTTCTCTCTCTCTCTCTCTCTCTCTCTCTCCTCTCTCTTCTCTCTCTCTTCTCTCTCTCTCTCTCCTTCTCTCTCTCTCTCCTCTCTCTCTCTCTCCTCTCTCTCTCTCTCTCTCTCTCTCTCTCTCTCTCTCTATTCTTTTCAGGTACAACCGCGTCTCATAAGTTGTCCAGGAGGAGGCGGCTCAGGTAAAGTTGCCGTTGCCTTATGCTTGCTATTGCTTGCCTTGCATATTATTACACATAATTTACCAACGCTTCCTCCTCCTCCTCCTCCTCCTCCTCCTCCTCCTCCTCCTCCTCCTCCTCCTCCTCCTCCTCCTCCTCCTCCCCTCCTCCTCCTTCTCCTCCTCCTCCTCCTCCTCCTCCTCCTCCTCCTCCTCCTCCTCCTCATGCGGAAACTTAATATGTTTTCCTTAAAGGATCGTAGAATCCGTGGGGACTTAATAGAAACTTTTAAGATCCTTAAAGGATTTGATGTCATTAATCAAGAGAACCTATTCGAGCTTCCTCCTCATCTGACAACAAGAAACAACGGTTTAAAACTATATGGTCAACGTTTCATCACAGATCTCCGTAAACATTATTTCAATGTTAGAGTTGTTAATCGATGGAACAAATTACCAGCAATTGTTTTCACTATAACTTCATTTAAAAACAGACTAGACGCGTACCGTGAAGAAAATGGGTTTTGATATTTGCCCTGGGAATTTATATTATATCGTCCCCCGGATCGATTAGTGCTAGTGGTAGTTGTAGTTAGCATATTTCATATCCTATCATTCTTCACAACGAAACATCCATGTTCCTATCTTCTTTAGGGACATGGTATAATTTTCCAACTGTCCTCTTACATGTAGTTGATAGTTAGTAGCATGTAGTTCAGCAGATGCTCTCGTTATTGACCAATAGGTCTCCTGGTATCTGTTATTCCTATGTATTCCTATGTATTCCTATGTATTCCTATGTATTCCTATGTAATCCTCCTGCTCTTCCCTCTCCTTCTCCAGCCCTGTTTTTCTCTTGTAATCCGTACACGTGTGAAAGGTTGACACGTGTGAAAGGATGACCCAATATTCAGATGTGTGTTTGACTTGTTGGCAAGGAAGAAAACTAACCTAATTACACTTATTATTTTGTCTTTAACGCGCCCACTTACATACTGCGCGTGCATGCAACGACATCATATACAGTCTACACACCCACATACACGCACGCACGCGCGCGCGCGCACACACACGCCACCACCCCCCCACCCCCACCCACCCACCCACCCACCCCCACCCGAACACCCACCCACCCACCCACCCCCCCAAACCCCACGCAGCACGCCACCAGGGCACGCACGCACGCACGCACGCACGCACGCACGCACGCACGCACGCACGCACGCCCCACGCACGCACGACCACGCACGCAGCACGGCACCCACCACACACACCACACACACACACACACACACACACACACACACACACACGTTGGTATTTATGATGTCGTAATGTTGATAGAGAAGTGATTGAAGTAAAGTCATATTCCCCACCCTCCGCACCCCTGGTAACGCTATTGCCTTGATCAGTAAAGCCAAAGGTTACTCAGACCTTTGATAAAACTGTCATGGATGATTCTGCGATATTTTCTCTTTGTCTTTTTGTTTGACAGTATTAACAAAGCTTTATTTTTGTAATCTATTAACGCCCCTTTTGGCCCTTATCCTCGGAAGGGTAACAGTTATAGCCGAGTGTATCGTGGTGGCCACAAAGATAGTCCTTTTTTTGCATTACATCGTCCCAGATTAAACTTTTCCACCTCTGTCAAGCAATTTTCATCTCAAAAAGTTAGGATATTATCATACTCCCAAAGAAATATGATTCCTCTAATGATCTAATGATCTAATGATTCTAATCCATCAAAGTATCACCTTATCATAAATATTTCGTCTTAAGAAGAAAATAACTTGTACCTAAAGGAAAATTTCTTAAAGTAATCGTCCAGGGCCCGTATCCTCACTTACAATTAATACTAAACTTTGGTATTAACTCCCGACTTTACGCTTAACTTCACACTTACTGTTATCCTCACTCACTCTTAACTTAATCTTTACTGTTAAGTTTGGTGTCAACTTAATAGTGCTGGCGAGGACTTCTAAATCCTTAATACCAAAGTTAATAGTAGGAAATATTCGAAATGGCTGCCGCTTAGGAACTCCCATCGCCTCTTCAGAACTTATCGAATGAGAAATAAGTCTTTATATAACAAATACGAACGCTAAAGTTACAATTAGGTACTATATAGGCGCTGCAGAAGCTGAATATGTGGCTACATAGACCTACAAGACCTAGTTTGAAGAAGTTTTATAGTTTTATAGTTTTCTAGTTTATCTTGGCATTATGGGCGTCCATACGCCCATCCCTATTTACTTATTGGGGCAGAAAAAGCGGATAATTTAGTTTCACCCAACCAACGATTTTCTGATGCGCCTTATGTTTTTCTGGTGTGTTTTTATGTGTTTGAATAAATCTGCTAACCGTTTTTGTCGCAATTATTATTATTTTTTTTTTTTTTTTTTTTTTTGGTAGTTTTTATTTTTTTTTTTTTTTTTTTAGTTAGGTAAAGGTTAGGCTAGGTTAGGTTAGGTTAGGTTAGGTATAGTTCAAAGTTAGGTTAGGCTTAGGTTCATTTTTTTGTTTTTTTTGTCATTTTTGCAAAAAAAAAAAAAAAAAAAAATGCGACAGAAACGGTTAGAAGATTCATTCAAAACACATAAAAACACACCGAAAAACATAAGGCGCATCAGAAAATCGTGGTTGGGTGAAACTGTAAATTGACCAAAATAACTATTTAATCAGTCTTTGAGAAAGTGGTGGTCATGGCTTTGAGTTACTTAACCGTAGAGTAGACAAAATGCAGCAATGTTAGAGTAATAAGTTTGAGAGGAGCTATAGTAGTGTAAGTAGGGGAAATATTCTTTTGAAAATAATTGCACCTCAGAAAAATAGGTAATTATTAAGGAGAGCTGGGCCTTTTCTGCCGTCCTTACTACTCGCGTTTCTGTATTTTAAACTCCCCATGTAGTGATTATACTATATAACTTCTAGAAAACAAAATTAGATCTATATTTCACTATAACCAGTAGAAAAGTTGATTTGCATTGACCGGCTTTTGAGTCTTCGCTGCACTGCAGCCAGCCTGCCGGTCGGCCGGGCGACCGTACACCATTAGATTTGATCAATTAGCCTGAACAACTAAATAAGGGATAACCAAAATCTAGCATAGATCTAAAATAGCTTAAACATAACCTGAACCAACCTAAACGTGACCCAATCTAAACCTAACCACCCATCATCATATGAACTTGTTTATGGAAAAACTAACAGGTAAAATATTTATATACGTATCAATTCAACACTTGCATTATGTTTTATTTGTCTTAAATCAGTAGTATCACAAAAAAGTGGCTAATATGGTTTTCCATAGTTTTTCTTCCAAGCTCTTCACACACAACACACACACTTATTATATTGGTATTTGCGGGAAATTTTAAATTTTTTGAAGGGTCTAAGGGCAAGGGCAAGGAGTACACAAAACACCCACACTAGCATAGTTTTACTTCAGCATTACCAATACTTAATATTATCTCTTCAACCCCACTATACCAGCAATAGACTGAACAGCTGGGCTAGGTTATGGGGTTGGGTTTTCTGCAGCTTAGGTTAGAAAACGAGCAGGGGGATCTGGGGGGGGAGGCATCCCCATAGGTCAAGTTACGTTACCAACCACCAACCAGTGTCACCAGTTACCAATGTAAAACTGCAGCTTCAGTGTTCTGGGACAAGCGAGAAAAGTTTGTGTGCATAATGAAATAGCTTTTATTTTTCCTTATAAATTATTACCAGTGGAACTGTCGCCGAACATTTCCACGTCGGCGAGAGTTCTCGGTTGACGTTTCGGCGAGAGTTCCTATTGGTTTCTTAAAAGTTTAGGTGTGCGTTTAATTAAATTCTCACCCGTTTTTGGAGGAATATATTTTTCATACTGTGACAGATTAAATCAAGCCCAAAAACATCTATTCAGGAAAAATTAATTTTTCGTCCTCGAAATCCTGGTGCCCAATAACGAAAGTTACCAATAAAAGGAGATTTACTCCTACCCCAGCTACGTGGGGAAAAGTTTTAAATACAATATCAGGTAAATGAAGCTGTGTCACATCACATCCACAGTTTGTTTCCAACGCTGTCGATGGAATAAAATGTTAGTTCCATTACAAGAAAGCAGAGGAAGCCATTCAGATAGGGAAACTATACGGTCTGCATTGACTTTATGGTATTCGAGATCTCGTCGACCCTGTGTCGGGACGAGAATTTTGGTAGACGAGAGCACAGTCTAATACTGTGGGCGAGAGTATACCCAGCTGACCGGGCACGTACTGAAGTTACAATGTCTCTCCGCTACATACAAACATTTAATACACACAATGACAGCGTCACACCCTCACAACCTTGCTAATGACAACGCTTTTACATGAAAGGCCGTCGTCGATTGACTGAAAAAGTGAAAACACTCCCACGGCAACACCTTTATAATAGTCGATTTATACAATTCTTGAACATTTTCTTCCGTGTTAAACATTATTTATGGCTTTATACTGTTTATCTAGTATTGATACATATCTTCAAATGATACATTTCTTCATTTTTCTTAGAAATATATTTTCTTTTCATTTCGGTAGTTTGGTTTTGTAAACAAGCGTCCTTAGCAACGGGTTTACACTCAAAGTAGCCAGGGATCTGCTAATACCTACACTCAAAGTGGATGAGGATAGCATATGCATTTCCGTTATACCAACTTTTACACTTAAGAGTAACACTTAAGAGTAAATATTAATTGTAAGTGAGGATCCGGGCCCAGACCCATTTTTTCTTTGCATAAATATGTTGAATGTTCATTCAAAACACCTAATCCACAACAAAAAATAATTCATTTCCACGCCATATTTCCGTAAAAACACGACTTTTGTAAAAAGCGCGGGAAAAAAAAGTTTCATCCTTTCAACAGGCCCGCGAATTTTCTTCCAAGCTCTTCACACACACACACAATTATTATATTGGTATTTGCTGGAATTTAATTGTTGAAGGGTCTACAGGGCAAGGGCAAGGAGATTGATGACGTCATTGTAGGTGTTCACCGAGAGAGAGAGAGAGGAGGAGAGAGAGAGAGAGAGAGAGAGAGAGAGGGGAGAGAGAGAGAGAGAGAGAGAGAGAAGAGAGAGAGAGAGAGAGATGCTGGAGTCCTTCAAGAATCGCTATTATTCACTCTACTTCATCCCCAACACCCACCCATATCCCACAACACCCCCCCCCTGTTCCCACCACTCCCCACTTCCAACACCCATCCCCCTTCCCCCCCCCACATCCCCCAACACCCACCCCCGTTCCCACCCACAAACTCCACTCCCAAAACCCATCCCCGTTCCCCCATCTCCAACATTCATCCCCTTCCCCCACCACCAACATCCACCCCTTCCCCCACCACCAACATCCACCCCTTCCCCCACCACAACATCTACCCCCTTTCCCCACCACCAACATCCATCCCCTTCCCCCACCACCAAAAATTTATCCCCTTCCCCCACCACCAACATCCACCCCCTACCTCCACCCCCAACACGCATTCCCTTCCCCCACACCAACACCCACCCACTTCCCCCACCACCGAACACCCATCCCCTACCCTCACCACCAACACCCATCCCCTTCCCCCACCACTAACACCACCCCCTTCCCCCCCCACTACTCCCATCCCCTCCCCACCACCGAACACCCATCCCCTTCCTCCACCACCAACCCCATCCCTCCCCCACCACCAAACCCCATCCCCTTCCCCCACCACCAACACCTATCCCCTTCCCCCCCCCAAAATCCACCCACTTCCCCCACCACTAACACCCACCCCCTTTCCCCCACCACAACTCCCATCCCCTCCCTCACCACCGAACAACCCATCCCTTCCCCCACCACCCACACATATCCCCTTCCCCCACCACCAACACCCATCCATTCCCCCACCACCAACACCCAACCCCCTTCCCCCACCACTAACACCACCCCCTTCCCCACCACTAACAACCCAGCCCCTTCCCCCACCACAACAACCATCCCCTTCCCCCACTACCAAAAACCCATCTTTTTTCCCCCATCACCACACCCATCCCCTTCCCCCCCCACCAACACCCATCCATTCCCCCCCCACCAAACCCACCCCCTAACCACCCACCCCCTTCCCCCACCACTAACAACCATCCCTTCCCCCACTACCAACACCCATCCCCTTTTTCCCCAACACCAACACCCACCCCCGTTTCCCTACCTTCATCCCAACGCACCAACGTCCGTCCGACGCACCAACATTTTTTACACATTTCTCGCCTATTGGTCTGATACGTGTGCAAACTTCTCTGGAAAGGCACAGCTTTCTTGCTGCACCCATAAAGGGTGCATGTGTATTATCGTAAAAAAAAAAAAATCAGAAACACCCAAAATTCTTCAAGTACTATATTTATCTCTTGTGTTTACGTGCTTCTGGATTAGCACGGGGAGAGCAGACCACCTACAGTGACGTTACCGAGCCGTGGCGCATCGTCTGCCAGTTGCCAGCAGCGTTTTCGAAGCTCGGGGAATTTACAGATTTTGATTGCGGATTATTCAAAAACGGCTGACTGGATGCAAAAAGTGACACCATATTGTTGATACACTCGATAATGGCTATACTCTAACTACATCAAATCAGGAATGATGAAATGGTCTGGACGATTACTTTAATAACTTAACTCAAAACCTCCATTATCGTAGAACCCATACAACCAGATTCAAAGACGGTGATCTCCCTTCCTAGATTAAGCTCAGGTCACCCTCCCTCACTGAACACTCTAAGGTGACCTGCGCTAAGAAGCTTAACATGACATCTAATACCTCACCCCTTGCTAAATCGTCCTATAAAAAGTTGGGTCTTCTACATATACTAAAGAAAAAAAACTATTTTCGTCATTTTCTGCACGTCGCGCTACGAAATAAAGTTTTGAGGTTAAATATAAATCGAAAATTAAAGTTTTGAAGTCCGCCGTCTTATTACATCGCCAATCATAAATAATTCTTTCATTAATCATTTCTTGTGTTGGGTTTTCTGTGGCCTCGAGGCTTTGGTACGTGGTGTCTCTCTCTCTCTCTCTCTCTCTCTCTCTCCTCTTTTCTCTTTTCTTCTCTCTCGTCCTCTCTCCTCTCTCTCTCTCTCTCTCTCTCTCTCTCTCTCTCTCTCTTCCTTTCTCTCTCATCCTCTCTCTCTCTCTTCTCTCTCTCTCTCTCTCTCTCTCTCTATCTCTCTCCCCTCTCTCTCTCTCTCTTCTCTCTCACCACACTCTCTCTCTCTCTCTATTCTCTCCCCCCTCTCTCCCTCTCTCTTCCCTCTACTCTCTTTCCCTGTCTCTCTCTCTCTCATTCTGTCATCTCCCTCTCTGTCTCTCTCAAACACACCACACTACCTCTCTCTCTCTCTCTCTCTCTCTCCCCTCTCTCTCTTCATCTCTCTCTCTCTCCCCTCTCTCTCTCTCTCCTTTTCTCTCTCTCTCTCTCTCTCTCTCTCCTCCCTGCCGTCCTTGGGGAAAGTGAAGGTCGCGGCGGTCCTCCTGCTCGCCATAAACTCCGCCAGGATTAGGCGACACCACTTTTTAATCCCGGCTGGAAAAGTGCACGTGACTCTTTGCATTTCATTGTCTTGCTAATTCTTATTTATTCACGTGAACTCCTTTATTTTACATACTATCTTCACATTTATTTCTGAAAGTAATTTTTCGTTTGTTTAGTAAATTTTCATATCTTAAGGGAAAAATTTCCCTTAGCTTTTATTCATTGGTTTTTTGTCATTGTTTT
Source organism: Chionoecetes opilio (assembly GCA_016584305.1). NCBI lineage: Eukaryota > Metazoa > Arthropoda > Malacostraca > Decapoda > Majidae > Chionoecetes > Chionoecetes opilio. The sequence goes on from JACEEZ010020968.1 coordinate 1,031,729, forward strand.
TTTGTTCTTTTTAATCCGTAATTGTTGTTCTTAGACGTTGATTTGGTCCTAAAACCCTTTGGTATTACGTGTCATTCTTCTCCCGAGTTTGTGCACCGTGCGTGACTGTCTTAAGAACATAGGTAGGGAGAAAAGACCCGACGTTTTGTCTTATCCATCTAATACATTTCCTTAATTAATACATAATTGCACATAATATCAATATAATCAATCGCACTTAGAATGACGGTCGTTACATGTTCATCCCCATTAATGAGATTAGTTTTTTATATCATAAGGAATGGACAATAACTACTTGGTGTCATGTACTAGAGAGGAACAGAAGGAAGAGAGTGAAGAGTTTTAAGAATGAGAGAGAGAGAGAGAGAGAGAGAGAGAGAGAGAGAGAGAGAGAGAGAGAGAGAGAGAGAGAGAGAGAGAGAGTGAGAGAGAGAGAGAGAGAGAGAGAGAGAGAGAGGAGAGAGGAGAGAGAGAGAGACGAGAGAGAGAGAAGAACAGAGGAAGAGTGAAGAACTTAAAAAAATGAGAGAGAGAGAGAGAGAGAGAGAGAGGAGAGAGAGAGAGAGAGAGAGGAGAGAGAGAGAGAGAGAGAGAGAAGAGAGAGAGAGGAGAGAGGAGATAGAGAGAGAGAAGCACAGAAGGAGAGTGAAGAACTTAAAAAAAATGAGAGAGAGAGAGAGAAGCAAAGCAAAAGAACAAAAAGAAACATCTTATACAACTTGTCCGTTTCTGAGACTCGTGATATTATACCGTTAAGAGACTTTACTGAATACTCTGACCCGTTCTTCAGCCTATCTTCCCCGCCACTTATACAACACAGGACCGAGGAAAGCACACACAGCAAAGACAAAAAATCGACGCAGAGAGAAGCCGGGAAACTCTTTAGCTACCCTTGGCGTGACGAAGAAAGATTTATGGCCGTCTTAAGGGAGATCATTATGTAGGCTGTTTACATAATGGGTTTGTCCACCATATTTATGTAAGAAAAGTAGATGAGTGGAGAAGTGGAAAAGAAAATGGCTATGAGAAAATTACTGATTGCGATTCGTGTTTTTTAAGTGCATTATTTTTTGTAGGATTAGTTTTTGTATTTGCATACATAGAAAGAACAGATACCAGGAGACACATTGGCCTAGAACGAGGGTATCTGCTGAACTACATACTACTAACTATCAAACTACATGTAAGAGAACAGTTGAAAAAGGATACTATTCCCCTTAAACAAGAGGATATGAACATGGAAGTTTTATAATGAAGAATGAGAGGCATGAAGTATGGTAACTGAAACTACCACTAACACTAAACAATACGAGGGATGTTAATGCTATATTATTATTATTTTTTTTTTTTAAATACGTAGGGTCGAAGTAATCGATCTGGGCAGTTTTGCTAAGTATTTATCTAGTTTAGTAGTTGAGTGGGAAGAGTAGGAAGAGGAGCATTGTGTAGATAAGGGCAGGAAACACACGTACAGGAATATCAACACCGCAACGCTACCATTTCTAGACAGCGTTCCCGCCCCTCACTGACGACGAACAAGGGGATCCATTTCCCTCCCCAGTCAAGTCTCCGCAATGCCCTCAAACAAACCTACGAAACAACGCATGAAAACACCGCTAATTATAAACGGCCCACTGGATCACATTTTTTTTTTTACATCACAAAGGACTGGCCAAGGGCAAAAAAAAGTAACAAAAAGCCTGCTTTATGGAAAGACTTCTATATTTCTGTTTTTAATCTGATTTGTGGCCGACAGTTATTAAATTACAAAATATTCACACAATTGATGTTATAAGAGACGAGAATTATCAACGAATTCAAACGAATATTGTTTCTTTTCGTTTGACAAAAGTGTATTTATTCATGTATTATATTTACCTTTATTTATACTTTTCATATTTGATTACTTATTCACTTATCATATCCTTGGGACTGCTCTGACAATCTCTATCGCAAATAATCTCTGGCGCTCCAAGAAGCTTAAACGTGAGTCAGAGCTTAATGGCGGAAATGGTGATATTATTAATGATAAGGATAATGATGATGATGAAATGATGATGATATGAATAACAATACCAGTAATAATGATAACTGGCAATGACTATAATGTTGATGATAAATAATCACAACATTAATAATGATGATAATAATATAAATAAATATAATAATAATGACAATAATAATGATAACACAAGTAACAACAATGCCATGAGGACGTTGTGACAGGTGGTGGCAGGTGGTGAAGGACACACGGACTGAGGAATAAATGTTAATAAATGTTGTATTCCAATGCAGTAGCCTTTGGGTGAGGCTGATATATTGCCTTCACATTTCTCAGCGTGTGTTCCCTTCACCATCTACATGACAAAAATATTATAATTTGACTATATATTTCACCACACATATATAATACACACACACACACACACACACACACTCACACCCACTCACACCCACCCACACACCCACCCACCCACACACACACACCCACCCACCCACACACCCACCCACACACACACACACACACACACCCACACCCACCCACCCACCCACCCACCCACCCACCCACCCACCCACCCACCCACCCACCCACCCACCCACCCACCCAACCCACACCACCCACCCACCCACCCACCCACCCACCCACCCACCCACACACACACACACACACACACCCACCCACCCACACCACCCACCCACCCACCCACCCCACCCACCCACCCACCCACCCACCCACCCACCACCCACCCACCCACACCCACCACACACACCCACACACACACACACACACCACCACACACAACACACACACACACACACACCACACACACACACACACACACACACACACACACACACACACACACACACACACACACACACACACCACAGATAGATAGATAGATAGATAGATATTTATTGACCACAGCTTTATACCATAAATTACACATAATATCATTAATGAAAGACAAAAACACTTAATGTCCAAAAACATAAACATTCCCACAAATTTTGAGTAACAAACTGTAGTCCAACAAAAAATAATTACTAAACTACACTATACTACGATAAACTACTAAAACACATAAAATCAACAAGCAGCCAGCTTGATCTACGTCCCTAGAAAGACAAAAAATGAAATAAACTATTAACGGACAAAGAATAGCATTTCTTAAGTATAACTATTTAAAACTTCATGAAAATTTGTATGTTATTACATCACTGAATTAGAGAATACGTCATGAACAGTATTAAATCTGTAAAGGTTCTAATGTGTTGTGTATGGGGCACACCTTACCACATGTTGTTCTGTTGTATGTCCACATACACACAGGCGCTCCTCGACCACATAGGAAGGCGACCACGTCCGCGCCTGTCCAGCGTCCCGTTTTCCACTACTAAACCTAGACCAGACTCGAAAAACGTGAACGACTCCTATGTAGATCGTTAATACATGTTTCTCTTTCAAAATGTCATGACACACACACCACACACACACACCACACACACCACACACACACACACACACACACACACAACACACACACACACACACACACCACACACACCACACACACACACACACACACACACACACACACACACACACACACACACACACACACCACACACACACACACACACACACACACACACACACACACACACACACACACACACACACACACACACACACCCCACACACACACACACACACACACACACACACACACACACACACACACACACACACACACACACACACACACACACACACACACACACACACACACACACACACACACACACACACACACACACACACACACACACACACACACACCCCACCCACCCCACCCACCCACCCACCACACCCACCACCCACCCACCCACCCACCCACCCACCCACCCACCACCCACCCACCACCCACCCACCCACCCCACCCACCCACCCACCCACCCACCACCCACCCACACACACACACACACACACACACACACACACACACACACACACACACACACACACACACACACACACACACACACACACACACACAACACCACACACACACCCACCCACCCCACCCACCCACCCACCCACCCACCCACCCACCCACCCACCCACCCACCCACCCACCCACCCACCCACCCACCCACCCACCCACCCACCCACCCACCACACCCACACACACCCACACACACACACACACACACACACACACACACACACATTCAGGGTTAATTGTTTTATATACATTGCATCTTGTTGCCTCAGAGTTAGCAATTGTATTATGTACATTATACAACATAGAGGACATGTGAGGGACATTATTGTGTGTCATGTGGGCCACAAGTTTTCCAACCGGGGTATTTAAAGACATAACATACTTAAGAGCGAAAGACAAAGGGTCATCGTTCATGTTACGTCTTTCTGACCACATACTATGATAAAACTTGTGTTGTTTGTGTTTTAGAAGGTCAGGCAGCGAGGGGTATCCTAACTCAGCATAACATACATTATTGGTAGTGGCTCTCCTTACCCCTAACAACTCTTTCATGGCCCAATTGTACAACTTAATGATAGGTTTCACGTCAGCGCCTACCCAAGACTCACAGCCATACAGTAAAGACGACATAAGGGCAGCATCGAACAAACGACGTTTTACAAAAAAAAGAATGTCATTGTTTTTTCGAATAAATGAGACAAATTTTAAAAACATGACATAACTTGTTTTGTGCATGTATTTTCACAGCAGATGACACCGAACCGTCACACGTGAAGGGAGTCCCCAGATACACGTAGCTGCTGCAGGGCTCCACCACTAACCCGTCCACGCGCAGCGGCTCGGCGTCCCCTGCTTGACCGTTTATCACGAAAAACTTTGTTTTACCTATATTTATCTTCATTCCATATTCATCACAAAATTCCTTTAATATACAAAACTTCTTTAACATGTTGTCCCTGGTCGTAGCAAGTATCACCGCATCATCCATATACAACAATATGTGCAGCCATTCTATAAATGTCTCAGGACTACAATTATCTCTCATCATTTTTACCAACTCGTCTACATATATTATAAATAAGACAAAGGGTCACACACACACACACACACACACACACACACACACACACACACACACACACACACACACACACAGACACAGACACAGACACAGACACAGACACAGACACAGACACACACACACACACACACAGACACAGACACAGACACACACACACACACACACACACACACACACACACACACACACACACACTGTTTCTCCTTCCACTGGTTTGCAGTTCAATTTTCCTGCCGCTTCGTAATCTTCGTAATTGTATTTTCACTTGTGTCTCCAATGTTCAATCTCCATTTTCACGTGTCTGTGAATACATTTTCTCATATATACAATACAACTATAATAGATACGTAGAAGTAGTGTATGTGTCCACCATTAACCAGTAAAGCTAAGGTTCCCAGAGTTGGGTGCAACCCGCTGACCACCGAGCCAGCCCCTCACACCGCCACGACTGGTGTTCACATGACACTACTTAATCATTGTTTTGTTTACCTCACAACCATTATGTGAGTTACTAGTCACTCCAGAGGGTCTCCAGAAATAGGAAGGAAGCATATAGTTTAGTACGAGGGAGGAATAGAAGTTTCGGTTGATGTGTTTAAATATATCTTCCTTACATTACTTAGTAGGCGCTCCATAGCTCAGTGGTAAAGTGATAGCTGTTTCTAAGCAAAACACTTAGGTTCGAATCCCACGTCCAATACATACAATTTCTATTTTATTGAACAATTGTTTTATTGAACCCTTAATTTGTATGAATATTAATCTTTTCACCTTCTATTTGTAAATCGTCATTTAATAGTGTTTCTTCTTTTAAACAAAATTCAATTAGATTCAATCAAAGTGATGTTTAGCTTACTTTTGTCGCTTAAAATTAAGCTTAAATGTTTCTTTGTTGGTGTGCACAGGGTGGGTGTGGGGGAGCGCGCGTCACAGGCTGAGGGCGACAGGTAAACATAACACTAGGAACTATAATACAGGTAAACGATAACAGGTAAATATAACACAAGGAGCTATAATACAGGTAAACGGTAACAGGTAAAAATTACACTATATATAGTAACTCTAATACACAACCTGCAACTTTATTCATTTACATGTATGTGCATTCATTGCAAAGTAATTGACAAATGAACCAATTAACGCATAATGAGAGAAAAAAAAACAACGATTCGCAGTAAGTAAAAGTTCCAGGAAAGTGTTCCAGTCCTCTCCTCACACGCCTTGCAGTCCCATTTCACAACACACAGATGATTAAGAAAGCAAAAAAC
>JACEEZ010020968.1:1060587-1065587 GCA_016584305.1 Chionoecetes opilio
CTCTAAAAAGGGCTTTACTGAAAAAAACATTTTTGGCAGACTGCAAGTAAGTGGCCTCTAACATATAGAAAAACATACGGGCAATATAGAAACAACTTAACTAAAACATTAAAATTTAGCTAAAAATAAATTTATAAAAACAAGCAAAAAATAATAAAGGGAAAAACCCCAAACCCTTTGGGAAAACCCCAAAACCCTTCTGGGAAAAAAACCAAAAAGCCAATAATCAACATCATTAGATCCCCTTGCACTAAATCTCAACTTTTTTTTAATGAAAATGTTTTTAAATCTTGATAATTAAAAAAAAATTCTTCTAAAGACGATTATATGGGGTTTTAAGTCAGCACCCCGCCTTCCTATGTACATGACCCAACAAATACCACCGAAGTAATAAATAATTTAAAGGCCCTAAAAATAATTGCCCGGGAATGTTAAATTTCTCCTAAAATACTGAAAATTCATGTGAATCTTTGGCCCCATCCCATAACCTATATTTTAATCTAACATTAAAAGAGGCATATTTCCTGATCTTTTAAAAAAGCCAAAGTCATTCCTATATTAAAAGTCGGTAATGATGCGACATCAACAATTACAGGCCAATCTCAACTTCCCTGTTTTCAGTAAAGATATGAAAAAATTTTTGCGCCCTTTTAACTACCCCTGAAAAAAATAACCTTTTAACTAAATATAAAACACGGCTTTAGAGCAAATCACTCAACAGAAACTGCGTATTAAACTTTGAAATATTTTTTTCCCTTTTTTGGAGAAGAAGTTTTATGTGGTTGGGATTTTCATTGTTTTACCCAAAAGCATTTGATCATTAAAATTGTATTTTGTTAGATAATTAAAAAATGTGGGGAAAGGGGGGTTTGTCCGTTACAATTTTTTCGCTTTTACTCTGTACAGATAAAATCTTTTTTTTGTAATAATGAACATCAAATTTAATCTATATCCAAGGGTCCCCAAAAGGGAAAAATCATAGGACCAAATTTTTTTTTCTCATATATATATAAATGATTAATTAAAGCTAGCTTTAAAATTTTAATATTATATATGCCCACGATATAACCTTTCTAGCTGACAAAGACATCAATTCCCTACATTTAAACATAAACACAGAATTGAATTTAGTATCCAATGGATAAAATTAATAAATTAAAAAATTAATGTTGCTAAAACTAATTATAATTTTTTTGAATAGATCATAAAAAAAAAATCTTCCTCCATTACAGTTAGAAAGGCGATAATTAATCGGAAAACACCCCAAAAACCTGGTGTTTTCCCCCCCAGATGAAAAATCTAAAGGGGAAAATTTCACATGAAGAGGTTTTTAGAAGTCTCAAAAATTTGTGGGGAAAAAGTACAAAACGTTCATCTTACTGTAGATGCATTATTAGTATTTATAAACCTTTTTTCCCTCACTTAAAACCCCCTGTGTGTCCATCTGGGGCCGCACATGGCCAAAAAAACTTATTAAGGGAAAAAATAGCACAGAAAAAAGTTTCGGTGATTCTTTTAGGGGAAATTTTACTCTGCACGAATTATTTTTTCAAAAGAAAAAGTTAAAAATTCCATTTAATGCAAAATCCTTTTTTATTATTATTGTTTTTAAAAGTCTATTGCAAGTTATACAGGAAATAAATTTTCAAATTTTTTGACAAACTTCATCAGACTAGAAACAATAATGTAGATTGTTTTGGGGCCACAGTTCAGAACAGCTTTATATAAAAAAAGTTTTTATGTTCAGGCCCCCCAAATTATTTAAAAAGCTTACCATAAATATTAAAGCTTTAGTTAAAGCAAACAATATTTAGCTTCAAAAGGGGAAAAAAAATTTTTTTTTTATTCGAACTTAGCAGGGATATTTTACAAATATGTAAAACCATTGCAAAACAAATACTTTTATTTTATTTTTTTATTTTTTTTTATTTAAATTTTTGTTTGATATGTATGTAAAAAAAAATTCACACAGGGTTTTTTTAATACATTTTATAAAAAGTACTGTCAAAGGGTAAATTTTGTAAGGCTAGGGGTTTAGGGAGTTGAATGCACCTATATTAAATGATATCGCCTGGCGGGAGCTTCGGGTCGCGACCTTCTATTTTAAATTTGTGCTTTTTTATGTTATATAGCAATAAATATTTACCTACAAAAAAAAAACCCCACACAACCACTACAAACAAAGCACAACAAGAATACCACACACACCACACACACCACACACAAACACACACACAACAGACAACAAAACACACACAAAACAAACAACCACACACCACCACACACACACCACACACACAATACACACACACAACACACACCCAAACAAACACACACAACCACACAACACAAAACACACAACACACACACACCACAACAACAACACACCACAACACACACACCACACACACACCCAAAACACACACACACAAACACACAAGATCCTCAAGTTTGTTGTGCATAAATAAACGAGCTGTAAAAAAAAACTTTTTTGCTTCTCGTTGTATATGCAACTTTTTTTACACGGGGAGAGTCAGTTTGAGTCCAGCTAACAACTTCTTTTTTTTCCCCACAATGTTATTTCAGTTTTGCATGCGAATAATTTATAAAAGTTGTCTGTATGTTATGTCAGGTTTTTTTTCAGAGCTACAATTATTACAAGCAATTTAGTGTGATGAAAATTTGTCCATCCCTTTCAATACATCTCCCTTTTGGAAAGTCATTGTCACCTGTGATTACAACCCGGAAAAAATGATGATTAATAACGATAAACATGTGTTATATTTGAGGAAAACAATAACGTAACCTATATTTAACTATTGGTTTCCCTTAACTACCTTATTACCTTTTTTTTAAAACTACTACAAATCTATTTATAAAACTAATAATATAATAAACGCTAATTCTCTACTAATACTACTATAACAAAAAATATAAAACAGTAGCGTCTCCAGGGTGTGGCTGGCGTGGCACGTGCCCTGGCCGCCATCTGAAGGAGGGTGACAAATTTTCACCAAATCAAATTAATTACCAAAATATAGCTTTGAATATGGCTTGAAAATCCTCCTATGAATTGCTCGTATTTCGAAAACATTCTTGATTAAAAGCGGGGCGCCAAATCAAATTAATTACCTAAATATGGCTTCAAAATGCTCCTAGAATTGGTCATATTTCGAAAATTTCTTGATTAAAAGGGGGGCGCCAAATCAAATGAATTACCTAAATAAGGCTTCAAAATGCTCCTAGAATTGCTCATATTTCGAAAATGTCCCCCCACCACCACCACCAGGGGCGCGATTCCATTGCTTGCTCTAGGGCTATTTTCCCTAGATAGGCCCCTGTTCATTAACACATGTATTCTTGCCTTAAAACACCAATAGTCTCAATAGCAACATTAGTATTAGCATTAAAAATAGCATTAGTAGTGATAGCAATATTACTTATCATTATTAGCAGTAGTGAGAATTGCAGTAGTGTGTGTGTGTGTGTGTGTGTGTGTGTGTGTCTGTGTGTGTGTGTGTGTGTGTGTGTGTGTGTGTGTGTGTGTTTTGGTGTGTGTGTGTGTGTGTGTTGTGTGTGGTGTGTGTGTGGCCCTGTGTGTGTATGTGTATGTGTGTGTGTGTGTGTGTGTGTTGTTGTGTGTGGGGTGTGTGTGTGTGTGTGTGTGTGTGTGTGTGTGTGTGTGGAGAAGGCAGGTAGGTAGCGGAGGGCAGCCAGTAGTGCCGGTGGTGTCGTTGGATGCACACGTATGGTCCCTGGCTCTCCCTCGCCCAGCCGCCGCTCCTGTCAAGACACACGACCCTAAGCGGCTCACCAGATTCTTAGTGTCGCCTTCCATATAAGTGCGAGTGTCGGCTGTCGTGGCCACTGTAAGGAAAATCTGCACCTGAGTCTATGAACGTGCATTATTTTTCATTTAATTATACCCGAAGTTATAAAACCCGTATTGGAAACTTGTCAAAGACGGTGAATGATGCTTGTTAGTGATGATGCTGAAGTATTAATATCTTGGTGAAGTTATTACGCTGAAGTATTAATATCTTGGTGAAGTTAAATAAGACATTAAAGACGTGGGATTAAGAGTTTTTAAGACTAATGATGCTTGTTAGTGATGTTGAGGTATTAATAGATTGGTGAAGTCAAACAAAAACAGTAAAGACGTGGAATGAAGAGTTTATAAGCCTCGTACTACATAACCCCGACGTGTCACCCTCCATCACTCCCTCTAATCGGGGGTCTGCGACGATGAAACATGACTCGGCCTTGTTAATCGTCGCCATAAACCAGATTGATCACGAGCATCAGTGATTGCGGCTTCAACCTGACGGACGTGCTATGTATATTTGATGACCATGAGCGCCGGTGACATCTAGACCCTCTCGACACCCCCCATAGCCTGCTGCCCCCCGCCCCCCTGCACCAGACAGACGGAGAGCTGCCTATCACCTGCACTTCGTCATGAGTACCAAGCTCCTCCTGCCTGTGCTCCTGGTCCTCGCCACGCCTGGTAAGTACTTTAATTAAGGCTTTTTTCAGCTTGGCTTGGTTTCAACACTAATGAACTGTGTCGCTTCGCCGATCACGGGATTACAGTGTGCGAGAGGATTGCTTTTTTTAATTTTCTTCTATTTAGTTAGGGTGAGGAAGGTGTAAATGTGTTGCGGCGTTAATTGTTGAGTTGAATTACCGGTGATTGTGTAGCTTTTTTGCATAATTGGTTGTAATGTTTTTTTAGCAGCTCTAGTGAAAACAAAGTACACATTATGATTATTATGCAATTACAAAATGCAATATTAAAAACTGCGTTGGTGAAAATGTTCTCTTTTTTATTTATTTGTACTGTGTGTGGTGTGTGTGTGTGTGTGTGTGTGTGACTATGGGTGTGTGTGTGTGTGTGTGTGTGTGTGTGTGTGTGTGTGTTTATTTATTTATTTATTTATTTATTTATTGTGTGTCTGTGTGTACATTCTCGATCTTTTTGTATCGATTCCTGAGATAAA
>JACEEZ010020968.1:1075587-1078087 GCA_016584305.1 Chionoecetes opilio
CCAGAAACCTTATATTTCCTTCCTTGTGTAACAGTAAAGTAAATTCCCAGAAAGCAATCTATCAGACGCCGCTCCTTCGTTCCTCCCTTTGTTTTGTCTCGTAAACTTGAATCATGATTACTGAAGCCATCACCTGGACAAAAAAAAAAAGGTAATAATAGAAGGACAAAAAAAAAAATGGTAATAATAGGACACAAAAAAAAGGTAATAATAGAATGACAAAAAAAAATTGGTAATAATAGGACAAAAAAAAAGGTAATAATAGAAGGACAAAAAAAAGGGTAATAATAGAAGGACAAAAAAAAAAATGGTAATAATAGAAGGACAAAAAAAATGGTAATGATAGAAGGACAAAAAACAGGGTAATAATAGAAGGACAAAAAAAGGGTAATAATAGAAGGACAAAAAAAAAAGGTAATAGTAGAAGGACAAAAAAAAAAGGTAATAATAGGACAAAAAAAAGGTAATAATAGAAGGACAAAAAAAAAAGGTAATAATAGATGGGAAAAAAAAAAGGTAATAATAGAAGGACAAAAAAAAGAAGGTAATAATAGAAGGACAAAAAAAAAGATAATAATAGAAGGACAAAAAAAAGAAGGTAATAATAGGACCAAAAAAAAATGGTAATAATAGAAGGACAAAAAAAAAAAGGTAATAATAGAAGGACCAAAAAAAAAAGGTAATAATAGATGGACCAAAAAAAAAAGGTAATAATAGAGGACAAAAAAAATAAGGTAATAATAGAAGGACAAAAAAAAAAGGTAATAATAGGACAAAAAAAAATGGTAATAATAGAAGGACAAAAAAAAAGGTAATAATAGGACAAAAAAAAAGGTAATAATAGCAGGGAAAAAAAAAATGGTAATAATAGAAGGACAAAATAAAAAAGGTAATAATAGGACAAAAAAAAAATTGGTAATAAAAAAAAACATTATAATAGAAGGACAAAAAAAAAGGTAATAATAGATGGGCAAAAAAAAAAATGGTAATAATAGATGGACCAAAAAAAAATGGTAATAATAGAAGGACAAAAAAAAAAAGGTAATACTAGAAGGACAAAAAAAAATGGTAATAATAGAAGGACAAAAAAAAAAGGTATTAATTAATAGAAGGACAAAAAAAAATGGTAATAATAGAAGGACAAAAAGAAATGGTAATAATAGAAGGGCAAAAAATATTAAGACAAAGAACTGAGATTTTCACTATTCTCTTCACTCTATTAAGTTTTATCTTCTCTCTTTGTCACATTCTGATTTTTTTTCATTTCAAGAAACCTTCATCTAGACTAAAAAAATATAAATAATAATAATAGTAAGGCAAGAAAGTTAATAAGACTAAGATAAAAGATTTTCACTATTCTCTTCATTTTATTTTTCTTCTCACTTTGCCTCATTCCTATTTTTTTCATTATATTAAAAAAAACCTTCACCTGGACTAAGAAAAATAAAATAATAATAGAAAAACAAGAACATTATTAAGACAGAGAAGATATTTTCACTAAATTCTTTTTATTTCTCTTCTCTCCTTGCTTGCCTCATTCCTATATTTTGTTCATTGCATTTCAACAAACCTTCACCTGGGCAAAAAAAGAAGATAATAATAGAGAGGCAAGAAAACTATTAAGACGAAGAGCAAAAATTTTCACTATTCTCTTCACTCCATTTATCTTCTCTCTTTGCCTCATTTTTTTTTCATTCCTTTCCAAGAAACCTTAACCTGGACCACCCCCCAAAAAAATAGAAAGGCAAAAAACGCATTAAGACGAAGAGAGGAGATTTTCACTATTCTCTTCACTCTATTTCTCTTCTCTCTTTTCATCATTCCTATTTTTTTTCATTCCATTCCAAGAAACCTTAACCTGGACCCAAAAAATATAATAATAATAATTGAAAGTCAAGAAAATTATTAAGACGAAGAGCAGAAATGTTCGCAATTTTCTTCACTCTATTTCTCTGCTCTCTTTGCCTCATACCTATTTTTTTTTCATTCCATTCCAAGAAACCTTCACATGGACAAAAACATATATTAGAAAGGCAAGAAAATTATTAAGACGAAGAGCAGAAATGTTCACAATTTTCTTCACTCTATTTCTCTGCTCTCTTTGCCTCATACCTATTTTTTTTTCATTCCTTTCAAGAAACCTTCACCAGGACAAAAACATATATTAGAAAGGCAAGAAAATTATAAGACGAAGAGCAAAATGTTCACAATTTTCTTCACTCTATTTTCTGCTCTCTTTGCCTCATACCTATTTTTTTTCATTCCATTCCAAGAAACCTTCACATGGACAAAAACATATATTAGAAAGCAAGAAAATTATTAAGACGAAGAGCAAAATTTCACAATTTCTTCACTCTATTTCTCTGCTCTCTTTGCCTCATACCTATATTTTTTTTTCATTCCATTCAAGAAACCTTCACATGGACAAAAAACAGATATATTAAAAGGCAAGAAAATTATTAAGACGAAGAGCAGAAATGTTCACAATTTTCTTCACTCT
>JACEEZ010020968.1:1080587-1108087 GCA_016584305.1 Chionoecetes opilio
TCTCTCTCTCTCTCTCTCCTCTCTCTCTCTCTCTCTCTCTCTCTCTCTCTCTCTCTCTCTCCTCTCTCTCTCTCTCTCTGGTGGTGACGAAGGTGCAGGAGTAGTGATGTCAGGTGTGGGTGTTGGCCGAGAGCACCTTGAACACAACACACACACAGGCCCATTATGTCACGCCCTGTGGTGGGGACTGAAACCCTCTGCCTGCCTCCTACACCTGGACCATCTATCTCTTGCCTCTGGTCTGAATCTTGTGCAGGCTGGACGGTAGACTACAAGACCAGGATAGACAAATTGCATCATCCCTGCACAGGTCTTATATATACGAAGCCTCCCCTGCATCCAGCCTCGCATTCCTCTCCATCCACTTTACGTGTGGTGAAGGACAAACTCGAGAGCAATTCCACTCCAGGCTGGAAATAGAATCCCGGTGCTGCAGGTTTTTTGTCGGTGCAAGGTGAGCGGTGAGGTGAGCTGGCTGGTTCATCTTCCCTCGAGATGTGGGGGACGTAAATCTTTCTTCCTGTGGCAAGATAGTGGGCCAAGGTTGAGGGTGATTTTCAGGGCGAGGTTAATCCCTTTCAATGGTGGCGTACGTAATGAATACTTCTGCCACAAAGGGTACACTTGTTTGCCTATGTTTGTGCCTCTAGTATGAGCTGTAAAGTGTCGTTGAAATGTACATTATACAGGGTGTAACACGAGTTTATGCAAATATTGATACAGGTGAAAGAACATGTAATTCTAAGCACAAAATATTCTATAACCATATGCTTTTTGAAGCTTCCTTTAGACGTGAGATGAAGTTAGAAAAATTAGCGCGGCCAGTAATTTCACCATGGCAGGCGGCTGCCGCTCGGTGACATTTTGAATGATTTAATCTTAATGTTTACTAGTAATGGAGCATTACATTATCTTATAACAACACAATTGGTATTAATGGACATGTTATTACTTAATAAGCAGTACATGAGAACAGCAGGGCTGTAATAAACAATACTGTAAAAGGCTACATGGCATCGTGTCACGGAGGGGTAGGATGGAACACGTGACTCAGCTGATCGGCGTGAGGCCTCGCAGCCTAGTCCCTCCTTCCTCCCCCGCCCCGACGCGTTGCCCACTTAGCCTTGTACAGTATTGTTTATTACAGCCCTGCTGTTCTCATGTACTGCATATTTAGTAATAACATGTCCATTAATACCAATTGTGTTGTTATAAGATAATGTAATGCTCCATTACTAGTAAACATTATGATTAAATCATTCAAAATGTCACCGAGCGGCAGCCGCCTGCCATGGTGAAATTACTGGCCGCGCTAATTTTTCTAACTTCATCTCACGTCTAAAGGAAGCTTCAAAAAGCATATGGTTATAGAATATTGTGTGCTTAGAATTACATGTTCTTTCACCTGTATCAATATTTGCATAAACTCGTGTTACACCCTGTATAGTGAGGGGGAGAGAGCAGAGGGAGCTGAAGGTCTCTCTCTCTCTCTCTCTCTCTCTCTCTCTCTCTCTCTCTCTCTCTCTCTCTCTCTCTCTCCCTCTCTCTCTCCTCTCTCTCTCTCTCTCTCCTCTCTCTCCTCTCTCCTCCTCTCTCTCTTCTCTCTCCTCTCTCCTCTCCTCTTTTTCTCTCTCTCTTCTCTCCCGTCCTCTCTCTTTTCTCTCTCTCTCCTCTGTCTCTCTCTCTCTTCTTCTCTCTCTCTCTCTTCTCTCTCTCTCTCTCTCTCTCGTCTCTCTCCTCTCTCTCTCTCTCTCTCTCTCTCTCCTTCTCCTCTTTTCTCTCTCTCTCTCTCTCCTCTCTCTATCTCCTCTCTTCCTCTCTCTCTCTCTTCCTTCTCTCTCTCTCTCTCTCCTCTCCTCTCCTCTCTCTTCCTCTCTCTCTCCTTTTCTTCTCCCTTTTACTCACATACCATCACACCACCCATCACAGAAGTATTGACTTATATACAACTGCTGTATAACTTTTATATTGTGTTTTCAAATCCAACGCTCGTGGTCGCTAAAACTACCGAACCATTGGCCACAACGTGTTATTACCTGTGTCCAGTACGTTGTTGGCAGCGCGTGTCCTGGATGGTTACACTTCTCACACCGTTTTTCAATGTTATTATTTGACACGTTGATGGCTGGTCTTGCTGACGTGCGTGGATAGTTGTTGTTGCTGTTGTTGTTGTTGTTGCTGTCGTCGTGGCAGTGGGTATTGACTGCGTATCGAGTTACAACCAGTTAGTTTTCTTTCGTTTTTTTTTATTTGAAGTGTGACAATGAAATGATACAGTACACGAGAGAGAGAGAGAGAGAGAGAGAGAGAGAGAGAGAGAGAGAGAGAGAGAGAGAGAGAGAGAGAGAGAGAGAGAGAGAGAGAACACATTTTCTTTCTTTTCGTTCCCTCTCATGCACAAGGCTCCCGGATAGGCAAGTGGCCCGTCTCGCCTAAATCCACAGCAGCGAATGCTTTTGGCAAACAGTACCAATCTGTTTGCCCATTGTAATTTTTTTTTTTTGGTCGAAGCAATGTGTTGTTAGATTCGTATTGTAAATAGTCAATATTGATAGGTAAATTATGTATAACTTAGCATTCGTTTTGGTTTTGTTACTCTTGTTGTTGTTGTTGTTGTTGTTGTTGTTGTTGTTTCAAAGAATATTTTCATGATTACCTACTTTGTTTATGGATGAATATTGTGTTGTGAATTATGTGTATGTTATTGCATTGACTACACACACATACATGCATAATTACACACATGCATTTATAAGTATTTATCTGCATGCATGTACGTTTACACACACACACACACACACACACACACACACACACACACACACACACACACACACACACACACACACACACACACACACACACACACACACACACACACACAGAGAGCATATATAAATCATATTCTTGTGGCGTAAGTAAAATGCTATTGACCGAGAGATCTACAGTACACACAAGAATGACTCAGCACTGCATGATCAGCCCCCACCCCCTCCCGCCCCCAACCCCCCAACACACACACACACACACACACACACACACACACACACACACACACACACACACACACACACACACACACACACACACACACACACACACACACACTCTCTGACAAGCGGCAGTTGACCTGCATTGCATCGTATCTTGTTTGTCATCACATTAGTTCGTGATCACCACTGACTTGTAGCTCAGGTGGTGTTAGTGCTGTGGTGGCGTTTGTGTGTGTGTGTGTGTGTGTGTGACTGTGTGTGTGTGTGTGTGTGTGTGACTGTGTGTGTGTGGGGGGGGAGGGGAGAGCTCTTATCAGCGGTACCCGAGTGTGCTCCAGCGATGATGGCTCTCCCTGAAAGACTAACTGAAAATGACTGCCTGAAAGGACTATTAAAAGATTGCATCGTTAGGAATATTCATGGACACTTCCTCAACATCAAACTCTGACCTAATTTGGTGTTATTGTTTGCCTTGTCTGAAATTTGCAGCGCAATTTTTTTTTCTTTGATATTTCTCAATATGTATTTGTTTCATGAATAACTTTTAGCGTTCTTTACTCATTTTTTACTGAATGGATTAGATGAATTTTTATTGTCATTATATGTTATCTTGTGTTATATGCTGTCCTGCTCATTGCAGCGATAGTTTTAATTTCTTAGTTTAAGACATATACAAACGGAATACATTATACACATACATTATATTATGGTGGTATTTTTCAGGCTTCCATTGTCACCATGATGGCACAGATTTACTCTTAACTATTTTATTTTCCTTAGTCTGTTGAAATCGCGGGATATTATTTTATCAAGAATTATCATCTCGTTCTCGTCCAACACGCCAGTACACAACAATTTTATATTTGCGTTGCTCTTTTTTTATTTTTCATTTCGTTCATCCTTCATTCCACCAAACTTGGAATTCCCGCGTGTTGTGTCGTGCCGCCACTCGCTGCCAACCTGTCGGCGTGGCGGCGACCGCGGGACGCTCGCCGCGGCAGCCCTATGAGCTGCGCAGAGGCCGTCACGCTGACCCGACTGCCTCACTCACCCTAATCTTGTTTTTATTCGCTGCTCGCTCGTCTAGCTATAAAAACAAAAAAGTTGTGCTGTTATGGCCGCTATTATGGCGGGGGGCGAGGCGAGGCAGGTGGAGGCAGGTCATGGAAGGCTGCTGTTAGAGGAAGTACAGACAACACAACAACAAACATATTCACGTAATAAGAACATACGAGTGATAAATATTTGTCTGCGATCACTAACTTTAGGATTGTGAATGCTCGTTTTTTTTCATCATGTATGTGTTGTGAAATGGGACTGCAAGGCGTGTGAGGAGAGGACGGGAACTTTTACTTCCTGCGAATCGTTTTTTCTCTCTCATTATGCGTTAATTGGTTCATTTGTCAATTACTTTGCAATGAGTGCACTTACATGTAAATGAATAAAGTTGCAGGTTGCGTATTATAGTTACTATATATAGTGTTATTTTTACCTGTTACCGTTTACCTGTATTATAGTTCCTAGTGTTATATTTACCTGTCGCCCTCAGCCTGTGACGCGCGCTCCCCCACACCCACCCTGTGCACACCAACAAAGAAACATTTAAGCTTAATTTTAAGCGACAAAAGTAAGCTAAACATCACTTTAATTGAATTTAATTGAATATTGATTTAAAAAAGAAACACTATTAACTGACGATTTACAAATAGAAGGTGAAAAGATTAATATTCATACAAATTAAGGGTTCAATAAAAAAAAATTCAATAAAATAGAAATTGTATGTATTGGACGTGGGATTCGAACCTAAGTGTTTTGCTTAGAAACAGCTATCACTTTACCACTGAGCTATGGAGCGCCTACTAAGTAATGTAAGGAAGATATATTTAAACACATCAGCCGAAACTTCTATTCCTCCCTCGCACTAAACTATATGCTTCCTTCTTATTTCTGGAGACCACCTGGAGTGACTAGTAACTCACATAATGGTTGTGAGGTAAACAAAACAATGATTAAGAAAGTGTCATGTGAACCCCAGTCGTGGCGGTGTGAGGGGCTTGGCCCTCGGTGGTCAGCGGGTTGCACCCAACTCTGGGAACCTTAGCTTACGGGTTAATGGCGTACACATGCACTACTTCTACGTATTTAGTTGTAAATATATATGTTATAGTATATATGAATATTTATTCACAAACACATACAAATGGAGATTGAACACTGGAGACACTAGTGAAAAAACAATCACGAAGATTACGAAGCGGCAGGAGAGTTAAACTGCAAACCAGTGGAAGGAGAGAGAGAGAGGGGAGAGAGAGAGAGAGAAGAGAGAGAGAGAGAGAGAGAGAGGAGAGAGAGAGAGAGAGAGGAGAGAGAGAGAGGGGAGAGAGAGAGGAGAGAGAGAGAGAGAGAGAGAGAAGAGAGAGAGAGCGAGAGAAGAGAGAGAGAGAGAGAGAGGAGAGAGAGGGGAGAGAGAGAGAGAGAGAGAGAGAGAGAGAGAGAGAGAGAGAGAGAGAGTGTGCGCGTATGGTGAATTGTAGTAAGATTAAGTTATTTTTATCATTGCTATAATCATTATTACCATTACTATTATCATTATTATTGTTGACTAGCCGCAAAGCCACCCTCCGGGCGGCCTTTTTGGCTAGCTCCTGCGGAGGGCTATTGGTGGGCCTTTGGCCCACCAATTCGGCCCACCACCTGTGTTTGGTGGGCCTTCGGCCCACCAAACACAGACTCTCCAGATAGCCCCTTCTAGCTTTCCTGAAATCATGGATGTAGAAATGTATGTATTAACGCCAACCCATTCACATCACCCCCAACCCATTCACTCACCCATTACCCATCACCCCCCACCCATTCACTCACCCATTAGGGCTATTGGTGGGCCTTCGGCCCACCACCTGTGTTTGGTGGGCCTTCGGCCCACCAAACACAGACTCTCCAGATAGCCCCTTCTAACTTTCCTGAAATCATGGATGTAGAAATGTATGTATTCCCCCCACCCCCATTCATCACCCATTACCCATCACCCCCCCCCATTCACTCACCCATTACCCATCACCACACCCCATTCACTCACCCATTACCCATCACCCACCCCCCACCTATTCCCTCACCCATCACCCATCCCCCCCAACCCATCACCCCCCACCCATTCACTCACCCATCGCCCCACACCCATTACCCATCACCCCACCCATTCACTCACCCATTACCCATCACCCTACATCAAGGTTTCCTCAATTCTCGCAACCCACATTTTTTTTCACAATTCTCGCTAATAGGCTGCTGAAAAAAAAAGAAAAAAAAAGTGATCGGATCATCTCATAAGTGGGCTTAAAACCTTTCCCTGGTCAAGCTGGTTCCAAAAATGTGACATATGATGGGATTCCGCCACGGGGGGCGGCACCTATCGCGGACAGACAGACAGACAGACAGACAGACAGACAGACAGACAGACAGACAGACAGACAGACAGACAGACAGACAGACAGACAGACACACTTTCGCTTATATTATTATAGATACATAAATGAGAAAGATAACACTCGCTGAGAAATATATAATATCACCTTCCAGCTTCGCCCAAAGGCTTCTTCAGTAGAACACAATATTTAACTATTAACATTTATTCCTCAGTCCGTGTGTTCTTCAATACCTGCCACCACCTGTCACAATGTCCTCATAGCATTGTTGTTACTGGTGTCATTATTATTATTATTATTATTATTATTATTATTATTATTATTATTATTATTATTATTATTATTATTATTATTATCATAAATATATTTATTTTTTACTATTACAGTACTATCATTATTATTATCATGATTATTTATTATCAAGATTATAGTCATTATCATTGCTATCATTATTATTGCTCTTTTTATTCATATTATAATAATTTCATCATCATAAATATCCTTACTACATTAATAATATCGCCATTTCTGCCATTAAGCTCTGACTCACGTTTAAGCTTCTTGGAGCCCCAGAAATTATTTGCGATAGATAATGTCAGAGCAGTTTCAATGATATGATAACTGAATAAGTAATCAAATATGCAATATAAATAAAAAAAGGTAAATATCTGCATGAATAAATACACTTTTGTCAAACAGGAAACAATTTTCGCTTGAATTCGTTGATAATTATCTTCTCTTATTACACTAATTGTGTGAATATTTCGTAACTTAATAATAATTGTACACAAATCCGATTGAAAACATGAATATTGAAGTCTTTCCACAAAATCTGTGATCCAGTGGGCCGTTTATAATTAGCGGTGTTTTCATGCGTTGTTTCGTAGGTTTGTTTGAGGGCATTGCGGAGACTTGACTCGGGAGGGAAATGGATCCCCTTGTTCGTCGTCAGTGAGGGGCGGGAACGCTATTGTGGTGGTAGTTGTGGTGTTGATATTCTTGTCCGTGTGTTTGCCTGCCCGAATCAACCAAATGCTCCTCCTCCTCCTCCTCCTCCTTCTCCTCCTTCCATGTTCCTATCCTCTTTAGAGACATGGTATCATTTTCCAACTGTTTTCTTACAAGTAGTTGATAGTTAGTAGTATGTAGTCCAGCAGATACCCTCGTCATGGATCAATAGGTCTACTGGTGTCTGTTATTCCTATGTAATCCTATGTAATCCTCCTCCTCCTCCTCCTCCTCCTCCTCCTCCTCCTCCTCCTCCTCCTCCTCCTCCTCCTCCTCCGTATCGATTAGTTGTAGTGGTAGTGGTAGTTGTAGTTAGTATTTTTCATATCCTATCATTCTGCACTATGAAACTTCCATGTTCCTATCCTCTTTAGGGACATGGTATAATTTTCCAACTGTTTTCTTACAAGTAGTTGATAGTTAGTAGTATGTAGTTCAGCAGATACCCTCGCTATGGACCAATAGGTCTCCTGGTGTCTGTTATTCCTATGTAATCATATGTAATCCTCCTCCTCCTCCTCCTCCTCCTCCTCCTCCTCCTCCCTCCTCCTCCTCCTCCTCCTCCTCCTCCTCCTCCTCCTCCTCCTCCTCCTCCTCCTCCTCCTCCTCAACTACTAAACTAGATAGATACTTAGCATCAACTGCTCAACCCGATTACTTCGGCCCTACGTAATTTTGTTTTTGTATTTTGTATAAGAATATGTTTTGATATTTTGCCCGGCGAGTAATATTACTAATATCTCCGGATTAATTAATGTTAGTGTTAGTTACAGTTAGCATGCTTCTTTCCTCTCATTCTTCACTATGAAACTTCCATGTTCCTATCCTCTTAATATTACATTGTGACTATAATAATTATATATTGTTATGCTTTATTGACGTCTAACCTACGAGCATCATAACAGAATAGAATAATCCAGGCCAGGAAGAATACACAGGAATACATAGGAAGAACAAATACCAGGAGACCCATTAGTCTATAAAGAGGGTATCTGCTGAATTAAATACTACTAACTCTCAAACTACATGCAAGAGAACAGTTGGAAAAGGATACCATTCCCCTTCAGGGGAGACTCCGGGGGTCCCTTATATGTTGATGGATTTCAACGAAACTTTCAGGGAATCTTCTTTACAGTCTTAACAATGTATAGAAGGTGTATCAGCCAATATATATGATTTCATGAAATTTTTTTTTTTTTTTTTTTTTGCAATTTTGCCTATACACTTCACCAAGTTTTCAAGTTTTTTTTTCTTGAGGACTACTAGCCCCTCACTCTCACCCCCGGTTGTGCTATCATGATGTAATAGTTATTTTCTTATTTCTAATGGCCTCTTCACTGCCTGTCTGATAACTTGGTCCCGCGTTGGGGTTGTATCAACAGGTGTGGTGGTTGATGAACCTTCTCCACCACCACCACCACTGTCCTTCAATAGCTCAAGTTTTGCCCTGTATAGAGCCCTTCCTCGAGCCTTCAAAAACTATGCACGCTTACTGCGAGGCATGATGAAAAAAATAAAGAGCTAGAAAACACGGCAGAAACAAGGAAGAAGTCAGAAGGTGACTGCGTACCTCTACCTTTGACTATCTGCCGTACACTACCACTCGCGGACCACGGTCTCAGCGGCTACTCCTGTTTGCTTGCTAGGGGAGGCTAGAGAAAGTGTCGCACAGCAAAATACAAAGAAACGTATTATAAACACGCCATAAAACAAGCCATAATTGACAGAGATATGAAGGTGAACAACAGAGCATCAGAATATCAGCTGACTGTGAGGGTCGGACATTTAATTGTGACAGGCAAGGATAGGTTTGATTCCTTACTACAAGACATATACAAAAGGAACACATACACATATGCATTATCTTATGGTTGTATCTTTTAGCCTTCCATTGTCACCAGGATGGCACAGATTTACCAAGACTCAATATTGTTTTCCATATAATTAAATTTGATCTCTTCGTTGTACTTTTATTTCATTTCGTTCATCAGTCTTTCCACCAAAATGGAATTCCTGCGTGCCATAACGTGCTGCCACTCGCTGCCAACTTGTCGCTTGGATATAATTAGATAAACTCATTAAGTTTATCTAAGTCTTCCTGCAATATGTTTACATCAGACTGTGATCCAATAATCCTACCTACCTTAGTATCATCAGCAAACTTGCTGATATCACTGCTAATCCCACTATACAAGTCGTTGATGTAAATAGAAAATAGTTATGAACCCAAAACAGACCCTTGTGGAACCCCACTTGTCACCTGCCCCCATTCAGATTTAGAACCATTAATTGTAAACCTTTGTTGCCTATCACTTAGCCAAGCTCTGATCCAACGAAGAACCTTCCCATCTATTTCATGAGCCTTATAGATGGGAAGGTTCTTCATATCAGCAAGTTTGCTGATGATACTAAGGTAGGTAGTATTATTGGATCACAGTCTGATGTAAACATATTGCAGGGAGACTTAGATAACTTAATGAGTGGGCAATCAGATGGCAGATGTATTTTGATATTTATAAGTGCAGCGTTATGAATGTTGGTAGAGAAACCCCTGGTAATAGATACACCATACGCAATGTATCGCTGAAAAGATCAGAAGGTGAAAAAGATCTGGGAGTGAGAGTGAGCTCAGACCTCCGACTTAGGAAAAGCTATTGAGGCTAGAAATAGAGCTAATTGGGTGTTAGGATTCATTACCAGAAGTGTTAAAAGTAGAAGTGCTGAGGTTATTCTAAAGCTTTATTTGGCTCCAGTCAGACCTCGACAAGACTATGTGGTTCAGTTTTGGTCTCCATATTACAGGATGGATATAGCCTTGTTAGAATCAGTGCAGAGAAGGATGACCAAAATGAGGGATGCGTAACTTTAGTTATGAGAGGAGATTGAAGTTATTAAAATTACACTCACTCGAGAGACGCAGAGTAAGGGGCGATCTGATAGAAGTTTTTAAGTGGATAAAGGGATATAATAAAGGCGATGTAGGAAAAGTTCTTACGGCTAGTAAGCAGGGTAGAACAAGAAGTAACGGATTCAAGCTGGAAAAGCGTAGATTTAAAAATGAAATAGGGAGAAACTGGTTCACAAATAGGATGGTAAATGATTGGAATGGACTCAGTAGACAGGTAGTTAGTGCGGAGTCATTAGAAAGCTTTAAAAGGAGGCTAGATAAATTCATGGGTGGGGATGAAAGGTGGATGTAGGTAGTGTTAGGTAACAGGAACTACCTCGTGTAGGTCTCACGGCCTCTTGTAGTTTCCTTATGTTCTTATGTGCTTATGTCGGTGTGGCTGCGGCCGCGGGACGCACGCGGCGGAAGGCCGTCACGCTGACCCGACTTCCTCACCCTAATCTTGTTTTTATTGGCTGCCCGCTCGTCTCACTTAAAAAAAAAAAAAAAAAAAAAAAATGCTTGCGTTGTTGTGGTCGCTATTATGGCGGGGGGCGAGGCGAGGCAGGTGGAGGCAGGTCATGGAAGGCTGCTGTTAGAGGAAGTACAGACAACACAACAACAAACATTCACGTAATAAGAACATAACATTTATGGGGAGGCGGTGGCCAAGTGGTTAGCGTCTTGGAGTGCTGAACTCAATGTCCCGAGTTCGAATCCTGCCGGGGGCAACTCTTTCAAGAGCCTGGTTGGGGAGCAGAAGGTCCCGAGTTCAAGTCTCACCAAGGAGCAACTGTCAAAGCCATCGTCGAGTGACCGAAGCAACCCACATGCAGCGTATACCTGTGCAGATTGGGAGTGTGACGGTGGACTCTAGGGGCTGCATGCGCCTAACCTGGAGATCAAGAACATCATAGAAAATGAGATCTTCACCTGAGACCACAGGTGTCACTATAAAAATCCAGCCTGCGCCACCAACGGGCGAGTTCGACCAACATCAAGACTCTCCATATGCCTACAAGCGCTATAGGCTACAACGTAAAAAAAAAAAAAAAAAATACGAGTGATAAATATTTGTCTGCGATCATTAACTTTAGGATTATGAATGCTCGTTTTTTTGCTTTCCTAATCATCTGTGTGTTGTGAAATGGGACTGAAAGGCGTGTGAGGAGAGGACTGGAACCCTTTTCTGGAACTTTTATTTCCTGCGAATCGTTGTTTTTTTCTCTCTCTCATTATGCGTTAATTGGTTCATTTGTCAATTACTTTGCAATGAATGAATGAATACATGTAAATGAATAAAGTTGCAGGTTGCGTGTTATAGTTACTATATACAGTGTTATGTTTACCTGTCACCCTGTCGTAGGATTGACGTCAATAAAGCATAACGTTATATAGTCATAATATAATATTAATGTAATGTATTGCGTTGTGTGCAGATACTGAAATGTAAAAGAGCATCATTAACCTTTAGTTAAGAAGCTCGTGTCTCTAATCATTCAGTCATTCGTCAGCATGAATGAATAGTCGTGTTAGATAGGTATCGGCCTTCTGGTTTTTAAACTGTGTCCTGCCGAATCGTTTGTTTTTAGATAATCGTCTGTCTTTTATGCGATTTAAGTTGTGTTCATTGTCAATACTTTGAATGAATGAATGAAACTGTAACATGATCAAGTTCAGGTTGCGTTTATCATCGTTACTATTCAGTCGTTCATTGTTTCCTGCTACTCCTGTCGTAGATTGACGTCATAGCTCCGTCTTCTCTGTCATAATTCATATTAATTAACGTTTGCGTTGCTGTGCAGATCTGAAATCTACATACAGTCTCTCTCTCTCCTCTTGCTCGTCGATCTCGTCATCTCATCTCTCATCATCTCGTCTCTCTCATGATCGTCTCGTCTCTCTCTCTAGTTCATCTGTCTCGCGGCTCTCTCACTCTTCTCGTCTTTCTCTAACTGTCTCTGCTGCCATCGTCTCTTCTCTGAAATCTCGTCTCTCTGATCGATCTCTACTCTCTCCTCTTCCGTCTACTCTCTCTCTGCGTCTCACTCGTGACTCTCTTCCTGACATCTACGTCTCTCTCTCTCTCTCTCTCTCTCTCTCTCTCTCTCTCTCTCTCTCTCTCTCCTCTCCTCTCTCTCTCTCTCTCTCTCTCTCTCTCTCTCTCTCTCTCTCTCGTGAAAGCAGGAAACGATGCTAGCCGAGGCAAAAGGAAAAACAGTGATGGTGGATAAAAAAAGCAAAATACTTGTGAATATCCTGTGTGTCTATATTTGTCATGGGGAGAAATAATAAATAGTCATGACCCTTTGTTTTTGTGCTTCCCTTGGTACGCGTCAATAGCATAGGTCACTAAAGGTCATTTGCTCGATTATTATCAAACACTAGACGCTCTTTTTTGTGCCCTAAGGTGCTACTACTCGAGGTTAATATTTAAGGATTTTATCAATATTCACTTCAAAAAAAACTCACAATATTATCATAATCTTTGGCTGCTTGGTACGTGGCAAGAGCAAAATGAGTGGTATATTGCCTCTCCTGTTGAAGTATTTATTAAGGGAGTGAAAGTTACTGCGGCTGCACGTCAGAATAACCTACATAGCAACACTAATATTACTGCTATTACGGCTTCACGTCAGAATAACCTACATAGCAACACTAATATTACTGCTATTACGGCTGCACGTCAGAATAACCTACATAGCAACACTAATATTACTGCTGTTACGGCTGCACGTCAGAATAACCTACATAGCAACACTAATATTACTGCTATTACGGCTACACGTCAGAATAACCTACATAGCAACACTAATATTACTGCTATTACGGCTGCACGTCAGAATAACCTACATAGCAACACTAATATTACTGCTATTACGGCTGCACGTCAGAATAACCTACATAGCAACACTAATATTACTGCTACTGTGGCTGCACGTCAGAATAACCTACATAGCAACACTAATATTACTGCTACTGTGGCTGCACGTCAGAATAACCTACATAGCAACACTAATATTACTGCTACTGTGGCTGCACGTCAGAATAACCTACATAGCAACACTAATATTACTGCTACTGTGGCTGCACGTCAGAATAACCTACATAGCTACACTAATATTACTGCTACTGTGGCTGCACGTCAGAATAACCTACATAGCAACACTAATATTACTGCTATTACGGCTACACGTCAGAATAACCTACATAGCAACACTAATATTACCCTTGTGGCTGTCAGTAGCGGGCAGAATTACTCTACATTGCGGATAATTTCTTCAGTGACTGATATGCGTCAGTACTTTACAATATTTACGATTGAGTCCAGAACGCGAGAATGCTTATGTACACAAATATGCACTCACACGCAAAAACCTACAACACACCATACCCCGCCACCCACGGGACACTGACTCCATTCGACGAACTCCAACCGATAGCGTCACTTCACTTACCAACCACCACGTTATCCACACCAGTAGTCACAGCACGCACCACGCACGCACGACACGCACGCACCACCACGCACCACCACCAGCACGCACGCACGCACACACACACACACACACACAGCATATCATTGTGGCGTAAATAAAATGACATCGACCGAGAAATATATACACACAAGAATGACTCAACACTGCATGACCAGGCCCCCGCCCCTTCCGCCCTCCCCCAATACACACACACACACACACACACACACACACACACACACACACACACACACACACACACACTGACAAGCGGCGGTTGACCTGCATTGCATCGTATCTTGTTTGTCATCACATTAGTTCGTGATCACCACTGACTTGTAGCTCAGGTGGTGTTAGTGCTGTGGTGGCGCGTGTGTGTGTGACTGTGTGTGTGTGTGTGTGTGTGTGGTGTGTGTGTGCGTGTGCGTGTGCGTGTGCATGTGTGTGTGTGTGTGTGTGTGTGAGCTCTTATCAGCGGTACCCGAGGGTGCTCCAGCGATGATGGCTCTCCCTGAAAGACTAACTGAAAATGACTGCCTGAAAGGACAATTAAAAGATTGCATCGTTAGGAATATTCATGGAAACTTCCTCAACTTCAGACTGTGACCTAATTTGGTGTTATTGTTTGCTTTGTCTGATATTTGCAGCGCATCTTTTTATGTTCTTTAATATTTCTTAATTCTGTATTTGTTTCACGATTAATTATTAGCGTTTATAATAATTATTTACTGAACGGAATAGATACATTTCCATTGCCATCACATGTTATCTTGTTTTATATGGTGTTGTCCTGCTCATTGTGTCGATAGGTTTGATTCCTTAGTATATAGTGCATGGGCCAGCTATGCCCTACGTGCACCCCCCACACTTAAACCAAACCAACTTTTTTTAAAGCCCATATATATACTAAAAATGATTTTAAATGTTACCAAGAAAAAAACTCAATCCAACCTAATTTTTCAGCCGCTTGAAGTCGGGTACCCCTAAATGACGCTGACCGCGTTCGACATCGATCCGTGTTTGAGTTCTGATATACGTACATACAATCATTGCTCAAGCTACTAATATATCTCCTATTTCAACAGCTGATACACCAAATGCTTATCTTTTCAGCTGTTTCCCCATACCTGTCGTGTAGTAGGTGTGATATAAACCAGTACCCATTGCGGTTACCGACTTCCGAACAGAAAACTCAATTGTTTACTATTTTCACTTTGTACATGTCATATTTTTGTCATTTATCTGCCAATATTCTAGTATTATCGTGGTTCCTGATTACACTGTGTTCCAGCTTTCATTTTGTATCTCACTCGTCACTTTCTCTCCAATAGGAGTCAACTTACGACCATTTTAATGTTACCAAATCATTATCGATTATATGAATGTATTGATTTGGCAAGTATCTCTTCTCTGGATTCATAATGTTTACGTATTGAACAACTTGTATTTTAATGGTTGTTTTTAATAATTTTGTTTCTATTACTCCCAGGAACGCGGGATTAATATGAAAGAAATGAAAGCACTTGTGTCATTCATAATTTATTGTTTTTCTCTTCATCCGTTTGCTTCATTAGATATAATTTTGCACTTCGTTAAGCATATTTTGAACTTACAAAAAACACAGTACATTTGACTTTGTATTGAGACTTTACCATGTTTACTGATCGTTAACTGACATCAGAAACTCGTAAGAATTAATGCTGACATAAGCCTTTCAAATTCATTATTCAACATTTAAGGAATTAAACGTTTAGTGACCTTATTCTTGGTCACTGTCTGTTTCGTCGCCATCCAGGACACTCTCAATCATCGGCACGTCATCATCGTCATTGTCTGAGTCGTCATCGCTTGCTTCTTGAGTTTGGGCAACATCGGACAGCTGTGATGGAATCATGCTTCCTTCAAACCAGAGAGGTTCGAGGCCGTCATCCGTGTGTGTCCAGCCGTGGCCTGCATCTGCAGGAGGGACATCAGGCTCTGGTATATGGGCTCGCTTCCAGATTCCCACTTGGTAATTGACACGGTGAATGTGTTGTACAAGAGATCTTCGACTGGGAGGTAGAGTGGCCATGTCAACGTTCTGTGAAGGAGTTAGTGAACTCCCAAACTCATGAAGCAAGCGATGACGACTCAGACAGTGACGATGATGACGTGCCGATGATTGAGAGTGTCCTGGAGTCTCAATACAAAGTCAAATGTACTGTGTTTTTTGTAAGTTCAAAATATGCTTAACGAAGTGCAAATTATATCTAACTAGCCACAAAGCCGCCCTCCGGGCGGACTTTTTGGCTAGCTCCTGCGGAGGGCTATTGGTGGGCCTTTGGCCCACCACCTGTGTTTGGTGGGCCTTCGGCCCACCAAACACGGACTCTCCAGATAGCCCCTTCTAACTTTCCTGATGAAATCATGGATGTAGAAATGTATGTATTCCCCCCACCCATTCACTCACCCATTACCCATCACCCCCCACCCATTCACTCACCCATTACCCATCACCCCCCACCCATTCACTCACCCATTACCCATCACCACACATCCATTCACTCACCCATTACCCATCACCCCCCACCTATTCCATCACCCATCACCCCCCACCCATTCACTCACCCATCACCTCACACCCATTACCCATCACCCCACCCATTCACTCACCCATTACCCATCACCCTACATCAAGGTTTCCTCAATTCTCGCAACCCACTTTTTTTTCTCACAATTCTCGCTAATAGGCTGCTAAAAAAGAAGAAAAAAAAAGTGATCGGATCATCTCATAAGTGGGCTTAAAACCTTCCCCTGGTCGACCTGGTTCCAAAAATGTGCCATATGAGGTGATTGCGCCACGGGGGGCGGAACCTATACCACACACACACACACACACACACACACACACACACACACACACACACACACACACACACACACACACACACACACACACGACAGACAGACAGACAGACAGACACACTTTCGCTTATATTATTATAGATGAAGCAAACAGATGAAGAGAAAAACAATAAATTATGAATGACACATGCTGTTTCATTTCTTTCATATTAATCCCGCGTTCCTGGGAGTAATAGAAACAAAATTATTAAAAACAACCATTAAAATACAAGTTGTTCAATACGTAAACATTATGAATCCAGAGAAGAGATACTTGCCAAATCAATACATTCATATAATCGATAATGATTTGGTAACATTAAAATGGTCGTAAGTTGACTCCTATTGGAGAGAAAGTGACGAGTGAGATACAAAATGAAAGCTGGAACACAGTGTAATCAGGAACCACGATAATACTAGAATATTGGCAGATAAATGACAAAAATATGACATGTACAAAGTGAAAATAGTAAACAATTGAGTTTTCTGTTCGGAAGTCGGTAACCGCAATGGGTACTGGTTTATATCACACCTACTACACGACAGGTATGGGGAAACAGCTGAAAAGATAAGCATTTGGTGTATCAGCTGTTGAAATAGGAGATATATTAGTAGCTTGAGCAATGATTATATGTATATCAGCACTCAAACACGGATCGATGTCGAACGCGGTCAGCGTCATTTAGGGGTACCCGACTTCAAGCGGCTGAAAAATTAGGTTGGATTGAGTTTTTTTTCTTGGTAACATTTAAAATCATTTTTAGTATATATATGGGCTTTAAAAAAAGTTGGTTTGGTTTAAGTGTGGGGGGTGCACGTAGGGCATAGCTGGCCCATGCACTAATAAGACATATACGTACATACGGAACAGATGCACACACAGTGGCGGCTCGTGATAAAATACAATGGAGGGACTGCAAGCTTCACACAAAAACAGTAGGATACACAAATTTTACCTATCTCAGGTATGAGTTGTAGTTGATGTTCACGGATTTCAGGACATGGTAGTAGTGGTGATGGTAGAAGGGATGGGGACGGGGGGGTAGTAGAGGGGATGGCTGAGGTGGTGATGGTAGAATTACAGTATAACTTGAAAATAAAGTCGGTACCGCTTGATTTCAGTCTTTTCAATTTAGTGTCAGCTGGGATAAGTTGATATATTGCAAATACTTCACTGGATTTTCCATCGTCATATAGTAAGTAAAGAAAGTACGATTTAACCACACCGTCTACACACACTGTAAACACGAGGGACGAGACTTAGCTGCCTCGACTGCAGCTCATTGCTTTCACAAGTGGCGCGGCGGCGGCGCAGACATAAATTATACAGCAAATATGAAAGTAACTTAAATTTTGGTCTGGTTTTAATGAAAATTCACTTAGTATCACCCGTATTGAAAATAATTAAATAACATATCATTACTTTTTATTATGATATATTTGTTAGTAGTGTATCAATTCTGCTGTCTCTCTAAAGGCATAATACACCTGGCAGTGAGTGTCTGGGGGTGCTGCAGCTCTGCAGCCCTATGCCACGAGCCGCAACTGTGCACACATACATAATATTATGGATGTATTCTTCAGTCTTCCATTGTCACCATGATTACAGGTAGCACAGATTCACCCTGACTCTATTTTTTTTCATAGTCCCTCTGTTGAAATTGCCTGGATAGTGTTTTACCAAGAATTATCACCTCGGTCTCGTGCAACATTCCAGCGCACAACAATTTTATCTTTGCGCTGTATTTCTTTTTTTATTTCGTTCATCATTCATTGCACCAAAATGGAATTCCCGCGTGTCGTGTCGTGCCGCCACTCGCTCCCAACCTGTCGGCGTGGCTGCGGCCGCGGAACGCTCGCCGCGGCAGCCCGTGAGCTGCGCAGTGGCCGTCACGCTGACCCGACTGTCTGGTGGGGTCAGGCTGCCTGCTCGTCGTACTGCAAAAAAAAAAAAAAAAATGCGTTGTGGTTGCTATTATGAATGGGGGCGAGGCGAGGCAGGTGGAGGCAGGTCATGGAAGGCTGCTGTTAGAGGAAGTACAGACAACACAACAATCATACAGTTTGGAGTAGGCACCTCACTCGCCTGACCTGAACCCCCAGATTTCTTCCTCTGGGGGTTCCTCAAGGACAACATCTAACAGGGTAGCCCTCGCACCATTGCTGCATTGAAGACAGCCATCACTGAGAAGATTCAGGCGATCACCCAGGAGGAATGTGCACGCGTTATCAACAACTTTGCACGGCGCGTTCAACAATGCCTTCGAGTGAACGGCGGACATCTGGAGCATGTCCTCTAGGGCTCCTCCTGACATGTTTGGTTCATGTTTGAGGCTAAATGGTTGCAGATCCTACACTGTTATTCTTTTACCTTTCAATAAATGTAATCACCGTTACTCTATCATTTGTGGTCCTTGATTTGTGCCCGATCGTTTTGTTTCAACAATTGTGAAACACCCTGTACTCTGAATTGTGAAACACCTGAATACATAAGAACATAAGAGTGATAAATATTTGTCTGCAATCATTAACTTTAGGATTATGAATGCTTGTTTTTTTTCGTTTCTTAATTAATCATCTATGTGTTGTGAAATGGGACTGCAAGGCGTGTGAGGAGAGGACTGGAAAACTTTCCTGGAACTTTTACTTCCTGCGAATCGTTTTTTTTTCTTTCTCTCATTATGCGTTAATTGGTTCATTTGTCAATTGCTTTGCAATGAATACATGTAAATGAATACATACATGTAAATGAATACATACATGTAAATGAATACATACATGTAAATGAATACATACATGTAAATGAATACATACATGTAAATGAATAAAGTTGCAGGTTGTGTATTATAGTTACTATATATAGTGTTATATTTACCTGTTACCGTTTACCTGTATTATAGTTCCTAGTGTTATGTTTACCTGTCGCCCTCAGCCTGTGACGCGCGCTCCCCCACACCCACCCTGTGCACACCAACAAACACACATTTAAGCTTAATTTTAAGCGACAAAAGTAAGCTAAACATCACTTTAATTGAACTTAATTGAATTTTGATATAAAAAAGAAACACTATTAACTGACGATTTACAAATAGAAGGTGAAAAGATTAATATTCATACAAATTAAGGGTTCAATAAAAAAAAAGTTCAATAAAATAGAAATTGTATGTATTGGACGTGGGATTCGAACCTAAGTGTTTTGCTTAGAAACAGCTATCACTTTACCACTGAGCTATGGAGCGCCTACTAAGCAATGTAAGGAAGATATATTTAAACACATCAACCGAAACTTCTATTCCTTCCTCGCACTAAACTATATGCTTCCTTCCTATTTCTGGAGACCCTCTGGAGTGAATAGTAACTCACATAATGGTTGTGAGGTAAACAAAACAATGATTAAAGCGTCGTTTATACGGCGCTGCTTTTATTCGCTTTGGACAAGCTTCTTAATTCGCTAGCGAATTCGCTGGTGAAAGCGTCTAAAGACGCGCGTCTTTTATTCGCTAGCGACTAAAATCATGAATTCGCAGCGTCAAACAGACGCTGCGATAAAGTTAAACATGTTTAACTTTACCGCTTGCGCCTAGCGTTTCAGTAGGGAATAGATGACTAGTTCAGACGACGATGGCAGTGTGTGAGGGTGTATTGTGCCTTGCTGCTGGGTGCATTGTCCAGTTTTCTTTTTATGATGGCACCAAAACTAACCCGACTGAAAGGAAATGAAATATTCACCCTCCTTGAGATTATGGAAAACTATCCCATCCTAGGGAACATTAAATTGAAAGACTATTCAAATAAGCCAATGCGTGATGGACAAATAGCACAAATGCTCATCGGCCTTGCAGACAGCAACCTGAAGATGGACGAAGAAGAGTTCAAAGGTAATAAATTATGTTTGTATCTTCATCCACAGCTCTTCAAATTTTTCGCACGTCAGCCTCAATACTCTCCGGTATGTAGTTGGGTCCAAGGCTAAGAAAGACTTCTTGGCCTTGGTTGGGTCCTCCAATGCCAGTTCCTTCAGGAGATTATCTGAGGCCCCCTGAGCCTGCCTCCTGCCTATCCACTTTCGTACCCATACATTTCTTTTTCTTGGCTGTTTTCTCATAACAGAATCACGAATTCTAGCTTTTAGCACCCTTGCACAAAGGACAACAGCGGCTCGCAGCACATCCTCCTGCGATGCCATGACGCCTGGGACTGCTCGAAAACGCTACCGTAGATAACAGTGAAGTCGCCACCTGCAGTGATGTCGCCAGGCGCCATATATTACGAATTATAGCATTACTACTGATTTTTATGTGCCACTGAAGATAATACACAGTAGTTTATATCATGACTGTATAATCTACTCTGTTTCAGCGTTGTTTTATGCTTTGTATCTGCAAGTATATACGGTTTCAAATTTCACTACAAATAAACACTAGATGGCGACTCAACTGTCGGTAGCCACTTTGTAGATACTTTTGTAATTTGTTCATTTATAGCCCTAATATGACACAGATGAAGACACAAAATGACACAGACTCTCCAGATAGCCCCTTCTAACTTTCCTGAAATCATGGATGTAGAAATGTAAGTATTAACGCCACCACACGTCTGTAAACAGAAAATAAAGTTGTCCTGGCGACTTTACTGTTATCTACGGTAGCGAATTCATAATTTTTACCAGCATCGTGTAAACAAACGGCTTACCGCTTGCGTCTTTATCAGCTTGAAATTCGCCCTGGGAGAGCTAAGTTGGCGACAAAAGAAGCTAGCGTCTAGCGTCAAAAGCAGCGCCGTGTAAACCGGCCTTAAGTAGTGTCATGTGAACAGCAGTCGTGGCGGTGGGAGGGGCTGGCTCGGTGGTCAGTGGGTCGCACCCAACTCTGGGAACCTTAGCTTTACTGGTTAATGGCGGACACATGTATTACTTCTACGTTTCTATTATATCTGTACTGTATATATGAGAATATTTATTCACAAACACGTGAAAATGGAGATTGAACATTGGAAACACTAGTGAAAAAACAATTACGAAGATTACGAAGCGGCAGGAAAGTTGAACTGCAAACCAGTGGGAGGAGAAAGAGTGTGTGTGTGTGTGTGTGTGTGCGTGTGTGTGTGTGTGTGTGTGTGTGTGTGTGTGTGTGTGTGTGTGTGTGTGTGTGTGTGTGTGTGTGTGTGTGCTTTGTGTGGTGTGTTTTGAATTATATTTAGATTATATAGCTCTTATCATTGCTATTATCATTATTATTATTATTATTATTATTATTATTATTATTATTATTATTATTAACAGTATTATTCATTTTATCAATATTATTTTATCATCATCATTACTATTATCACTATTACTGTCAGTACGTAGATGATGTAGGGAATACTCGCTGAGAAATGTGTCATATATCATCCTTGTTCAGCCTCGCCCAAAGGCTGCTTCACGGGAACACAACATTTATCAACATTTATTCCTCAGTCCGTGTGTCCTTCACCACCTGCCACCACCTGTCACAACGTCCTCATGGCATTGTTGTTACTAGTACTGTTATCATTAGTATTGTCATTATTCATATGTTTATTTTGTACTATTATTATCATTATTATTGTATTATTTTTTTCTTTAATATTATAGTCATTGGCATATTTATCATTATTATTGGTATTGTTATTTATATCATCATTATTTCATTATCATAAATATCCTTATTATCATTAATAATATCGCCATTTCCGCCATTAAGCTCTGACTCACGTTTAAGCTTCTTGAAGCGCCAGAGATTATTTGCGATACAGAATGTCAGAGCAGTCCCAAGGATATGATAAGTGAATAAATAATCAATTACTGTATGCAATAAAAATGTAAAAGCTAAATATGTATAAGTAAATACACTTGTCAAACTAGAAGCAATTATCGTTTAAATCCGTTGAAAATTATCTTCTCTTATAACATCAATTGTGTGAATATTTCGTAACTTAATAACTGTTGGCCACAAATCCGATTGAACTCAGAAATATAGTAAGTTTTTCATAAAGCAGGCTTTTCGTTACTTTATTTTTTGCCCTTGGCCAGTCCTTTGTGATGTAAAAACAAAAGTGTGATCCAGTCGGCCGTTTATAATTAGCGGTGTTTTCATGCGTTGTTTCGTAGGTTTGTTTGAGGGCATTGCGGAGACTTGACTGGGGAGGGAAATGGATCCCCTTGTTCGTCGTCAGTGAGGGGCGGGAACGCTGTCTAGAAATGGTGTGTGGTTTGATATCGCGGGTGTTTTAAATTTCCATTTTCGTACTTGTGGGGGTTTCGTTATTATAATATTTTTTGTTAGGAGTAGTTTGATATGCCCGCGAGTAATTAGTATCACTCATTCCCATCACTCGTACTTCCAGTCCTATCTTCTTTAGGGATGTATCATTTTACTTTTTTTGTTAGCATGTAGTTTGAGATTAGTGAGTATGCGTTACTTCTCATAATCCTCGTTTTCCCAACTCTCCTGGTCTATGTTCTCTATAATCCTATGTATTCCTCTTGGCCGGATTATTATTCTGCTGTATGTTGTAGGTTTGACGTAATAAAGCATACTTTATAGTCATAATATGTTATTAATGAATTGCTTGTATGTGCAATTACTAATGTAGAGCATCACTCCACCTGTATGCCATTCGACCAAGTCATTTCGTCAGTCGTCAATCAGTCAGTTAGTCAGTCAGTCGTAATTTTCAGTAAGTGTATCGGCAGATACTGCTTGTACTAAAAACGTCCGTGAGTCGCAACGAATCGTCTCTGTGCAGTTTGCTTCAGAATGTCGTTTATTATGTACGATTTTACGTTGTGGTCTTGAAAACTTTGTGGCTGCAGATCGTGATAACTTTCATGACATGTCGTGATGAGTCATTTGTATATCGTCTCTCTCTTTCTCTCGTAACTTTCTCATTCTTCTCTTCTCTCTATCTCTCTCTCTCTCTCTCTCTCTCTCTCTTCTCTCTCTCTCTCTCTCTCTCTCTCTCTCTCTCTCTCTCTCTCTCTCTCTCTCTCTCTCTCTCTCTCTCTCTCTCTCTCTCTCTCTCTCTTCTCTCCTCTCTCTCTCTCTCTCTCTCTCTCTCTCTCTCCTCTCTCTCTCTCTCGTCCTCTCTCGCTCTCTTCTCTCTCTCTCTCTCTCTCTCTCTCTCTCTCTCTCTCTCTCTCTTCTCTCTCTCTCTCTCTCTCTCTCTCTCTCTCTCTCTCTCTCTCTCTCTCTCTCTCCTCTCCCTCTCTCTCTCTCTCTCTCTCTCTCTCTCTCTCGTGAAAGCAAGACACGATGCGAGCCGAAGGAAAAGCAAGGACAGTGATGGTGGATAAAGAAGAAAAAATACTTGTGAATATCCTGTGTATGAAACAAAATATGTATCCTATGTAAAAACAAAGGGTCATGACTCTCTTACTTTTCCCCATAACAAATATAGATATATTTGTTATGGGGAAAAGTAAGAGAGTCATGACCCTTTGTTTTTGTGCTTCCCTTGGTACGCGTCAATAGAACAGGTCACTAAAGGTCATATTAGTGGGGCAGATATGTGAAAAAGATGTTCCCCTCTGGCAGAAAGCATGGCAATTGGTACATAAGTGGTTTAATGTATGCTGAATCGAAATAGATCTGGAGACATTGGATACGCACAATGTAACCTGCTAAAAAATACATTTTGGGGGGAGGGGGTGTTTTGGCCATTTTTGACGATTTCGCGCCGGCCGCAATTTGGGGGTATGGTTGATTCCTGGCCTGTCACCTCACTATGGCTTCTTTGTTCTTTTCATCTTGTATAATTTTGGAATAGGCATATAATTACCTTTCAGATGGTGTTTCATAGATCACCATGTGATAGATATTCACCTTTATATGGACAATCTTAAAACAATTATCACCATTAATTGTTAAACAAAATATCGGTGAAACCGTATATTTAGAAACGAAAATGATAATTAAATAGAAACTTTGGTTTATAAACAATATACTATGTACATGGATGCATTATGGCCATCTAAGATTGTTAAATCAATATTACACAGAATGGAATTGATCTCTTTAGCACATGTTTAATTCACACATGTAGATGCAACATACACAATATATGCACGATTGTGGTAACGTAATATGATATATACAGTCACAATGCCACTGCTTCGATCTTTTTTCTCTGAACTGTTGAATTGCTGTCTGTTCGCTGATTTACACAACACGCACACACTGTCCACCACATGCACACAGCTCTGTGCAAGGTAAGTCGGCTTTGTAACATTTGCACCTACCAGTGCAATTACTTTTGCAGGCACATTTTACAAGTTCGCGGCAGGACTTGGATGCTTCTGCCAAGCTGCTCCATGTTGGGGACCATGTGTCACCATCTCTCTCCCAGCCCCAGTCTTCTGGAGATGGTGTACTTGCGTTTGCGACCAGTGACTGACCCCACATGTGGCCGGCTTGGAATGCTGCACGCTTGGCATGTTGTAGCAATGCAGCGCTAGTTGGCGGAATGTTTTCCAGTTGACGATTTCCGAATGCAAACAGCCGTTTTCGTTCTTCATTGACTTTTTGCAAAGACGACGTGCGTCTGTATAAGAGTACTACAAACCTCTCCAGTACCTTCATATCATCCCGCTTAGTTGGCTTGGTGAACGGGAAAGTCTGCTGAAAAGAGACTTGAAGACATCTAATGCCCTCCAAACCTCCCATGCGGTCTTCTTGCCAATCCCGCAAAATGATGACACTGTATCGCAGCCAGAGATTGCATGTAGAAATAGCAATCCCTGACACGACTCGGTACCCATCTCTGCTGCAATGCTGTGAGCCGAAATGTATCGAAATGTTTTTCCGTGGTCAAAGGCTATCCAAAGTTCACAGTCCTGTAGGATATTTGCTGTTCTTATGGCTAGAACAACAACGTCTGTGTCTGTGGCCTGTAGCATGATTCTACGAAGACCATGTTGGTGCGCATGAGCGGCGTGAAGGAGCATTCTGCCATCTGCTTCGTCTTGTGTACATGGAGCTAGCTGCGATATATCACTCTCTGGGTTAGAGAGCACGTTCTCTTCGCAAGTTGTGAGAACGACTGTTCCTTTCGGTGGCTGAAAGGCTTCCAAGGTAGTTGCAAGGTAGTTGAAGAGCCCTGTTTTATTTGAATCTACACGCTTCCTTGAGGAGCATCCATGGGCGAGCGAGAGCTGGACTTGGACCGTACGTGTTTGACCGACTTGGGCTGTTTTTTTCTGACTTTTGGCGTTTGGTGATAGGACCTTAGACCTTAACTAGTATCCAGCCCTGAAACCACCTACTTTGGGTAAATAATAACGTGGAAAATCCAGTGGCCAGGAAACAGGTTTTTACCCGAAAAGCGAGGCGATTTTGTATGAGAAGTGAGCTTTCCGGCGTCTGGCGGACTTAGTGTAGTCTGAATGAAAATTTGAGGCCACAATTCCGATAGAGTTTTTAGCGCTCTACAACTTTGTCGTCAGTGAAATTTATCGAATCTCGAACTTAAGTGGCTTTTCTGTGAGTTTAAAGTGAAATATAGTGGTTTTCAGGAGAGCTTCGTGGCGTCTGGCGGACTTAGTGTAGGTCTGAATGAAAATTTGAGGCCACACGTCCGATAGAGCTTGTGACCCTCTACAACTTTGTCCTCAGTGAAATGTTTTGAATCTCGACCGTAAGTGGCTTTTCTGTACGAAAAACCCCTCTGAGCCTGCCCCCTACCCCCTCCCCCCAAAACTTATTTTTTAGCAGGTTACATTGCTCGTATCAAATGTCTCCAGATCTATTTCGATTCAGCATACATTAAATCACTTATTTACAAATTGTCATGCTTTCTGCCAGAGGTGAACATCTTTTTTTAAATGTGTGACATATCCGCCCCACTATATGGTCGATTTTTTATCAAACACTAGACGCTCTTTTTTGTGCCCTAGGCTGCTACTATATACACGAGGTTAATATTTATGGATTTTATCAATATTCACTTCAAAAAAACTCACAATACTATCATGATCTTTAGCTGCTTGGTACGTGACAAGAGCAAAATAAGTGGTATATTGCCTCGCCTGTTGAAGTATTTATCAAGGGAGTGAAAGTTACTGCGGCTTCACGTCAGAATAGCCTACATAGCTACACTAATATTACTGCTATTACGGCTGCACGTCAGAATAACCTACATAGCAACACTAATATTACTGCTACTGTGGCTACTGTGACCGTATCCTAGCGCTTCGTGTCCTGGTGGAACGCCGACGTGAGTTTCGACAGGGGATGCTTGCAGCCTATGTTGATCTCAAGAAGGCGTTTGACTCAGTGCATCGTGAGTCACTCTGGGATCTTCTGCGACTTCGAGGGATTCCTGCAAGGACTATTGGTTTGATAACTGGTCTGTATTCTGGGACTGAGAGTGCTGTGAAGTGTGGGGCAGGTGTATCCAGCTTCTTTCCTGTGAATACAGGAGTGAGTCAAGGGTGCGTCCTTGCCCCATCACTTTTCAACGCTTGTATGGACTGGGTATTGGACAAGGTTGTAGATCAAAGTGATTGTGGAGCATCCGTCGGCAACACCAAGATCACTGATCTTGTTTTTGCCGATGATGCAGTAATGTTTGCTGAGTCGCTGGAGGTCCTGGTGATGGCTCTCGAGGCGCTGCACGAGGAGGCAAAGCCTTTGGGACTTGAGGTCTCCTGGCTCAAGACCAAGGTCCAGGTGTTTTGGAGACTTACTAGATGAAGCAGTACAGTCTGTTCATGCGTGTGGCGAGGACATTGAGATCTTGGAAAGTTTTACATACCTTGGTAGCGCAGTCCATAATGACGGCGGGTCACGTCAAGAAGCCTTACGGCGGA
>JACEEZ010020968.1:1120587-1123087 GCA_016584305.1 Chionoecetes opilio
ACCTTTGAGTTAAAACTGCCAGCGACCACTGGCATTTCTCGAGTTTCAGTTCTCTCCAATTCTCGCAACCCACTTTTTTTTCACAATTATCGCTAATAGGCTGCTAAAAAGAAAAAAAAAAGAAGTGATCGGATCATCTCATAAATGGGCTTAAAACCTTCCCCTGGTCAACCCGGTTCCAAAAATGTTTCATATGAGGTGATTGCGCCACAGGGGGCGGAACCTATACCAGACACACACACACACACACACACACACACACACACACAGACAGACAGACAAACAGACACACTTTCGCTTATATTTACCATTACCCATCACTCCCCACCTATTCCCTCACCCATCACCCATCACCCCCAACCCATCACCCCCCACCCATTCACTCACCCATCACCCCACACCCATTACCCATCACCCCACCCATTCACTCACCCATTACCCATCACCCTACATCAAGGTTTCCTCAATTCTCGCAACCCACTTTTTTTCTTCACAATTATCGCTAATAGGCTGCTAAAAAGAAAAAAGAAAAAAAAAAGTGATCGAATCATCTCATAAGTGGGCTTATGACCTTCCCCTGGTCAACCCGGTTCCAAAAATGTGCCATATGAGGTGATTGCGCCACGGGGGGCGGAACCTATACCACACACACACACACACACACACACACAGACAGACAGACAGACAGACAGACAGACAGACAGATACACTTTCGCTTATATTATTATAGATTACCCATCACCCCCCACCTATTCCCTCACCCATCACCCATCACCCCCAACCCATCACCCCCCACCCATTCACTCACCCATCACCCCACACCCATTACCCATCACCCCACCCATTCACTCACCCATTACCCATCACCCTACATCAAGGTTTCCTCAATTCTCGCAACCCACTTTTTTTTTCACAATTATCGCTAATAGGCTGCTAAAAAAAAAAAAAAAAAGTGATCGGATCATCTCATAAATGGGCTTAAAACCTTCCCCTGGTCAACCCGGTTCCAAAAATGTTTCATATGAGGTGATTGCGCCACAGGGGGCGGAACCTATACCAGACACACACACACACACACACACACACACACACACACACACAGACAGACAGACAGACAGACACACTTTCGCTTATATTTACCATTACCCATCACTCCCCACCTATTCCCTCACCCATCACCCATCACCCCCAACCCATCACCCCCCACCCATTCACTCACCCATCACCCCACACCCATTACCCATCACCCCACCCATTCACTCACCCATTACCCATCACCCTACATCAAGGTTTCCTCAATTCTCGCAACCCACTTTTTTTTTCACAATTATCGCTAATAGGCTGCTAAAAAAAAAAAAAAAAAAAAAATGATCGAATCATCTCATAAGTGGGCTTATGACCTTCCCCTGGTCAACCCGGTTCCAAAAATGTGCCATATGAGGTGATTGCGCCACGGGGGGCGGAACCTATACCACACACACACACACACACACACACAGACAGACAGACAGACAGACAGACAGACAGACAGACAGACAGACAGACACACTTTCGCTTATATTATTATATATATATATATATATATATATATATATATATATATATATATATATATATATGTATATATAATATATATATTTATGTGTATGTGTATGAGTGTGTGTGTGTGTGTGTGTGTGTGTGTGTGTCTGTGTCTGTGTCTGTGTCTGTGTGTGTGTGTGTGTGTGTGTGTGTGTGTGTGTGTGTGTGTGTGTGTGTGTGTGTGTGTGTGTGAAAGAATGTGTTTCGGGTAATGAGAGACATTTTTGGCGGCATTTATTTTCATTAACAGTTTTCGTAGTTGAATAATCCATATTCCAACATTTCCGTAGACTGTACACGAAAAGGAGACATGACAAACAGACAGTAAATAAGATACCAAAGCGGCTGCTCAACACTGCTAGAAAAAGTTGCAACATAGAAAAACCACTGGGAACACAAGACTCGCCCCCCCCCCTCCCCGCCCCGCCCCGCCCCTCGGTGGCCGAGGCCCCAGGCGTCCCCCGAGGCCGGGCTGCCATGTGTGGGTTTTTTAATTACTTCTTTTTTGTGGGCACTGAAAGCTTTGAATAGCAGAGCAGGATGTCTTGGTACACGTCTAGGATGCAGGAATATTATTATTATCATTATAATTATTATCATTATTAATATTATTATTATCATTATCATTGTTGTTATTGTCATTATTGATATTATTGTTATTACCATTATTATTATTATCATTATTATTATTATTAGTAGTAGTAGTGGTAATACTAGTAGTAGCAGGAGTAGTAGTAGTAATAGTAGTAGTAGTAGTAATAGTTACAATAATAGTGTTGCAATCATTATTACAGACTACTACTGTTGTTACTGCTGCTACTGATAATGATGACGATGACGATTGATAATGATGATAATAATACTGTTTTTGATGCCGTTTATTAATTTTAGTGTTATCAATTCTTGTCAGTTGCTGGTG
>JACEEZ010020968.1:1128087-1180587 GCA_016584305.1 Chionoecetes opilio
TCTTTACATCATAAGGGACTGGCCAAGGGAAGAAGAAAAATTAACAAATAGTCCGCTTATTCCCAGTCCCTGTAAAGCAGTCAGTAAGAGGCTTCGTAAAAGGGGTCAATTTAGTTTGGCAGGTGTCTTGATATTCCTCTCTTGAAGCAATTAAGTCGTGGGAAGGTGAAAAAATAGAAACTTCCATATTTTATAAGTGAAATGAATGAAAGAGTGAAGATACTGGTTAACTCTTGCATCAGTAAGATGGACAGAAAAGGAATAAGAATCAGTAGAAAGACTTGTGCAGTGAGGCCGCGGGAGGGAGAGAGGCATGCAGTTAGCAGTTCAGAAGAGCAGTTAGCATGAAAATAACGGTAGCAGGATTGCAAGCGAAGCAACATTGTGGGAGTGTTATTACGACATCACAAAAGAGGAAATGTGGAAATGCGAAATATAATCGTGTTGTCGGCTGCACACTGCACGTATTAGTCACAGCTGTCACTATTCTATAAAGGCTAAATAACGTATATCATAATCTGTCAGCTTAAAATGACATGATTATTTTTTTCGATGAATTAATATAACTAGTCATGAATAATCTTGACGATCCTTTGTTCTACATTTACGCGACCAGTATATTCTCTATAAACATTTAGAGATTAACAGTTGTATTATATCGCCATTTTGCATGTATCACACCCACATTCTACCCAACTCCTTGCACACACACACACACACACACACAAAACACACACACACACACACACACACACACACAACC
Source organism: Chionoecetes opilio (assembly GCA_016584305.1). NCBI lineage: Eukaryota > Metazoa > Arthropoda > Malacostraca > Decapoda > Majidae > Chionoecetes > Chionoecetes opilio. The sequence continues at coordinate 1,128,851 of JACEEZ010020968.1, forward strand.
ACAACCCCCCCCCCCACACACACAAACTAGTTACAGTAATTACGTTCGTCTGGGTTGTTTTCATCGTGATCAGAATTTATAACAGTGCACGAGATTAAGGTTGTGATGACATCATTTTCCGTTGCAGTTCATAGACATAACACTCATAAAGGCATGATTCCCACTCATAACAAAACCCATATCATCATCGGACAGGGCAACATAATGGGAAGGGAAGACATCAAGATAGCTAAAAATAGAATGGGAAAAATGAGAGAGGTCGGAGGGAGCGGAAGAGTAAATGGGAAAGACCTGGATGAACAAGTAAGTGAAAAAATCGAGGGAAGCAAAATGGGAGAAGGAATAAAAGACGTAAGCATAAAGGAGGAACGAGAAAGGAGAAGCACGAGACAGAGAATAGCAAGAGACGAGGAGCGTTGAATGAAGGGTGGAAGGGGAAGGGATGGGAAGACGCAGAGGGTGGATGAGAAATATGTACTAAAGGGAGAGGAAACCATAGGAGAGATTAATGGAACAGGCTGCGATGAGGGGAAAGAGAGAGAGAGAGAGAGAGAGAGAGAGAGAGAGAGAGAGAGAGAGAGAGAGAGAGAGAGAGAAAACTATTTTTTTTTCTCTCCACCTCCTCTTTATTTTCTCGTATTTATATTTTCTTTCCTTACAAAGAAGTAGATTTGCAGTCCACCTGTTGCTGGAGAACACGAAATAAATTGTGTAAAGCAACCACTTTTTTGCCACCGTGTGTGTGTGTGTGTGTGTGTGTGTGTGTGTGTGTGTGTGTGTGTGTGTGTGTGTGTGTGTGTGTGTGTGTGTGTGTGTACAAGTGTGCGTGTTCGTGTGCTACAGGTAGATACTTACGGCGTCTATTTTTGTGGCTGAAATATCACTCCCCATTTTTTTCCTCACCTTATTTTCCAGGGAGGCAACAAAAGTTTGGTCCTACACCACATCTTCTACCACCCAGGCAATTACTTTTCAGTGAGATATTGCACAGCAAGAGAAGGTTAAGCCTGTCCTGTGACACTGCAATAAGAGGAGGAGGAGGAGGAAGAGAAGGAGGAAGAGGAAGAGGAAGAGGAAGTGGAAGAGGAAAAGGAAAAGGAGGAGGAGGAGGAGGAGGAGGAGGAGGAGGAGGAGGAGGAGGAGGAGAGCGTGATTAAGTGTTCAAAAGATAATGCAAGACAGGTTTATAGGCCAAATTTCCATGTTCTTTGTCACATCAATTATTGCCATGAGCTATTTGTTTACAGTTAACTCTGGATTGTAAACGTGCCTGTGCAGCGATAGGAAAATAATGCGACACATAGGACACTGAGGTCACATTCCTGGCTGTTACGCAGTAGAGGTCAAAACAATATTATCATAAAAGATATTAATTAATTGCACCTGGAAAACATTTACCTGTACTCCCACAATATTTTTTTTTTCTCTCTCTCTCTCTCTCTCTCTCTCTCTCTCTCTCTCTCTCTCTCTCTCTCTCTCTCTCTCTCTCTCTCTCTCTCTCTCTCTCTCTCTCTCTCTCTCTCTCTCTCTCTCTCTCTCTCTCTCTCTCTCTCTCTCTCTCTCTCTCTCTCTCTCTCTCTCTCTCTCTCTCACACACACACAAAAACAAAAACAAAAAATTATCATAAACTATTAATTGCAGCTTGAGAACAATTACCAGTACACCCACAATGTTTTCTTCTCTCTCTCTCTCTCCTCTCTCTCTTCTCTCTCTCTCTCTCTCTCTCTCTCTCCTCTCTTCTCTCTCTCTCTCTCTCTCCTCTCTCTCCTCTCTCTCTCTCTCTCTCTCTCTCTCTCTCTCTCTCTCTCTCTCTCTCTCTCTCTCTCTTCTCTCTTCTCTTTCTCTCTCACACCACAGTGACACACCACCACAACACACACACACACACTCACACACACACACACACACCACCAGCACGACACACACACACACACACACACACACACACACACCACACACACACACACCCACACACACACACACACACACACCACACACACACCACACACAAACACACACACACACACAGGACACAACACGCACACACACACACACACACACACACACACACACACACACACCACACACACACACACACACACACACACACACACACACACACACACACACACACACACACACACACACACCACAAAAGGACACACACATTGTTCCCGCGCTGCAGTGGCCGTGTCTCTGTGCTTTCCTCAGGCAGAGCAGCGGTGTAAGAGGAGCGTAACGAGACTGCCAACGCGATCTAACTTCTTTTTCCTCACCGTCGACATCGTCTTTGTCCCGCGGTTTGTTTTCAATCCACGCAAAAGTCTCCCCGAAGAATAAGGAATTTTTGTCGTGTTTGTTTCGTGGAGACTTGATTTTACCCTTGTTTCAGTTTTTTTTTGTTAGTCTTTTTTTCTTTCTCTTGCTTGATTGCTCGTTTTCGCGCCATTTCACACTTGTATAATCTCTCTCTCTCTCTCTCTCTCTCTCCTCTCTCTCTCTCTCTCTCTCTCTCTCCTCTCTCTCTCTCTCTCTCCTCTCTCTCCTCTCTTCTCTCTCTCTCTCTCTCTCTCTCTCTCTCTCTCTCTCTCTCTCTCTCTCTCTCTCTCTCTCTCTCTCTCTCTCTCTCTCTCTCTCTCTTGATTGGTTCGTTCACGCGCTCTTTCACACTGTTTTAATGGTTTTTTTCTCTCCTCCTTCAGGTTGGTGTTCGTGGCCGGCGGGTCCCTCCTTCGTGGATCCTCCGGTGAACGTCACGGTGAGCGAGGGTTCCCACGCCTTCCTCCCCTGCAGAGTTGCCAACCTGGGCGACAGATCCGTGAGTGGCTTCCTGTTTGTTTACACTTAAGTTTGCTAGAATGTTACTTGGGTGGACTGTTAATTGGGCTTGAAAGGGATGGCCTGCTGGGGTGGGAGGGAAGGGGAGGGAGTGTGTAGGGCAAGGTGTGTTGTGGAGGTGTTTCTCTATTTACTCATGTGATGTGTCTATTTACCTCTTCGCCTTGGTTCTACAATGTGTATGTCTGTATGATGCACTGTGTTGCTGCTGCTGCTGCTGATGATGATGTGTAGGGTTACGCTGCTGTTGTTGATGATGCCACGCTATAATTAATACAACAACAACTGCTACCACTATTATTATTATTACTGCTACTGCTACTACTACTAACTACTACTACTACTACTACTACTACTCCTCTTGTTTGCCTTCGTACTCCTCTCATCATTTATTTTGACATGAGATCATCCAGCCTTCTTCAACCATCTACACGTTCTCTGTATTACAATTGCAACAACGGTGACCTTTTTTTCCCACCTGCATGTACTGAGAAACAATATAATGAAAGCTATAAGGTTTGAAGAGTCAAATTGATTGATTAAACGAGGTAATAAGTGATTTTTAAAATTATTTTCATGATGAGTGAAGATACGACCCCCATTCCCCAGACACAAACATCTATTTACCCCTCTATCTCTCCTTGAAAACCCTCCATAAGGCCTCACAAAGGGAGAAGGAGGCTGTCAGCACCTCTCACACTGCCTCACACCTGCCCTGCCTCTTCCCTCACCCTCTCCACAGGACCAATCGCACCCTGACACCCTCCACACTCGTCCCGTCACCCTTAATTTCAACTCCCTCATCTATTTTTCTCATATTCCGCCGTTCAGTCTTTCCCTCGAGGCTCGTAATGTGAGGGGGAAGGTGTCGTAGTTAAGATGAGACCCGCGTCTCCAGGTGAACTCCTTCGCAAAACAATGAATAAATTACCAAAAATGGGCGTACAGGGAGGTGGGCGGCTACTCCCCTACAGCTGGTGGGCGGCGGGTGCGAGGGGAGTGCGAGCGTCACTCACGGTCTCCTGTCCTGCTTAATGACTCGCTCGATAAGATTTGCACACCTACTTAATTACGCAAGTGGAGAAATTCTGTGATACAAGTTTTAAAGATGGATTTTACTAATATAATACACGGTAGCGAAACATTGTGTAAAATATGAACACTTTTTTATCTTTTTTTTTACTGATATAACACAAGCTAGTGGAACATTGTGTAATAGATGAACACTTTTTTATATCTTTTTGTTTTTGTTTGCCGTCCTTCAATAGTGTTCTTTCCTTGGTTACCTATCTCACGAGGACGTAATTTAACCAAAATAAATGTCAGGCTTTATTTTTTTCTCTTGCTCAAGGTTCTAATTATTGATTGCTCTGTCCTTTTTTTCCCTTCCTTGTGGTCTACATAAACATATTTTTGTTCTAGTCTAAACATTTGAGTTGATTGTGATGACCGGTTAGCAGTAGTAGACATCAATATTCCTGAAAACTGAAGGAAACACGACTTTTGGTTATTAAAGTAGATGTTACTCATGGTTTTCAGATTTATTCCCGTCATGGACTCATAACACACATACATTTATCTCCCTGTAGAGGTGTACCAGACTACCCTTAACCTCGCCTCACACGGCCTGCACTGTCAACCTTCTCCCGTGTTGCAGGTCACTTGGATGAGGCGTCGTAACCTGCACATCATCACGGCGGGCCTGCTGACCTACTCCCCCGACGACCGCTACAGGGTGAGTGCCTGTGCTTGTGCCTGTTATCTCGGGGATGATGTTGTTGTCCCGTCTCGATCTTTTTCATTCTCTTCCCTGCATCGGTGGCTTCATTTTGATATTATCTGGTTGTTAGATTGTTAGTGAATTAGTTAGTTAGTGGTGAATGCATGTGCTTGTGCCTCTGTTACCTCGGGGGGATCAGATGATATGTTGGATAAGCCTTTTCTACAACTCCCTTTTCTTTTCCTCAATACTTGATATTAATCTTGTGTTTGTGGTCGTGTCTTCAGAGCTTGTCTTGCATTCCAAATTCTTTTCAAATATATTTTCTTTTCTTCTGTTTATTCACTATTTTCCTTTTTCAGTACAAGATTTCTGCAATGTGTTCTTCTGTGTTTTCTCTGTAAGGTTGCTGGGACGCCTGTGTCTTGTAGCTCAGCGCGGGTCAGTTTGGTTCCCTGTTACATCGTGGCGTTACTATCACTTGGTTTCATATCTCTTTCCCTCGACCTTCTAACAAGAATAACAATGATGATAATAACAGTAGTAACAATAATGATAACAATAGTAATAATGGTAATAGTGATAATGGTAATGATAATCGTGATAGTAACTGTGACAAACTTTAAATGTGTACGAGTAACTTTTAATGGAAGGGAAGCCAGGCAGGGTTAAGTGGACCTACCTAATAAGAATGGTAGGAAAAGAACCCTACTTTCCCCCCAGCAACCCTCTTAACGCTACTTACTACTTATAATCCCCTGCCCCCCTTCTCTTTTTTTTTTTGCACGAGTTTGTTTTTTTTCACGAGTTTTTAAGGAAGGTCTAGTGGCGTCCGGTGGGTGAAGAAGGGCAGCAGGAGGCTAAGTGGTGGCGTCACTTAGCGTTAAGTATACAGCGTGTTGGTCGAGCATGATCTCATAAGTGTTGCGTCATTTACTTTGCGATTCTTCTTACAAGGGTTGGGTACTAAGGACACGGCAAAACTTAAGGATTAAAATTAAAGTTTGTTAAGGAAGAGGGCAAATATATATTCCTGTTTTTTCATTATATTTGCAGATTTTAAAATGACAGGTAATCAGTAAATTTTAATTAGTTCGTCGAAAAATAAGGGAAATTATAATATTGAGAAACTTCAGATAATATTTGAAGAAGAGACAAAATTAAAGGACAGATTTCACAAGGATTGCAAAGGGAACGAGTTGATTGAAAAATTATACCAGAGACGTGGAAAAAATAAGAGGAAATTGAATATATAGATAACAGAAGAAAACTTAGGAAACATAAATGACAAAAAACACTTTCATGAATACGTAAAATGAAGTAGTGATGCGTATTAATATAACATTATGGAAAAAATATAACCAGATTCTGACAAAATTAGGGCAGATAAGTGAAAAAAAAGGTTCCCTCGAGTGTGTATAAAGTTAAAGGATATATTTGTGTTTTGTGTGAAGATTGATGTTAGTGATGCTGGTGGTGTTGGTGGTGTTGGTGTTACTGTTTGTGTTGTGTGTTGGTGTTTGTGTGTCGGTGTAAGACGTGTCCTTGCAAGCGTTGATGAATGGTGAGGCAGAGGAATGTGTCGGTGCTGGTGAATTGCCTGTAGAGGGAACGGAAGGCGAGGAGGAAGGATGTGCATGTCCCTCGCACTAACACCACATAGTAACGACAGACTAACACGTTCATGGTGAGTCAGCTTGTATTTGGGGCATAAATGTTTACGAAGTGCTTTTCTGCTTTGTGTTTTTGGGGTTCTTATGTCATGATTACACACACACACACCACCACACACACACACACCACACGCACCACGCACCACACACACACACACACACACACACACACACACCACACACACACACACACACACACACACACACACACACACACACACACACACATACACCACACACACACACACACACACACAACGACACACACACAGGGTACTCCTTAGTGTAGGGGTAGCACGCTCGGTTCACAACCGAGAAGTCCCGGGTTCGATCCCCGGGCGGAGCAGAAACAGATGGGCTGTTTCCTTAAAACCCGAGCCCCTGTCCACCCAGCAGTGAATGGGTACCAGGTGTTAGCCGGGGGTTTGTGACCCGCCTCCCGGGGTGCTGGCTTCGGCCAAAACTAAGCACTAAGGATGAATGATAAAAATGTTGATATGGAGACGGGGCCATACGAGCGTTGCTCAGGCCCTGTAAAATACAACTAGATGAATACAACTAGATGAATACACACATAAACACACACACAACACACACACACACACATACACACACACACAGGTTGCCACTCAGTCCCTTTCTCCTCCGCTATTCTGTCTATGATAATATATTCATAGTTTTGAGATGGTGTGTCTATTGGAGTCCTATTGGAGTCCTATTGGAGTCTGGCTTCCATCTCCCCTCGGGTGTTTACTGCTTGCGGGACAAACACTCAGGACTTGAAGCCATGTTGGGGCCGAACCTCACGCTCGCTGAAGGGACGAGTGATGACATGTAGAGGGCCTGGAGGAGAGGAGAGCAGGTGACATGGTGACAAGGGCGGCGATGTATTTCCGTTTAAAGGGAACCCGCCAGGGTGGCGCGGTTGGTAGAATCACGGACTGGTGTTGCAGAGTCCCTGCGCCATTCGGTCAGCGGTTCGAGTCCACCAAATTCGTCCTGGTGTGGTGGCGCTTTGTACAGTCAATAACCTTGTAGTTGGTACTTGCAAAGTGTCTAGATAGGATCAAATTATCTATCCGTTTAAAGGGAATCGAACCCTGGAAGTCTTGTCTTTTTTGCCACCTCACTGTTTTGAGGAGTACAGAAGTTATGCATAGAAGAATACATAATATAGAAGAATACAGTTACTCTTTGCGGTTTTTTTATCATTATTATTATTCAGTTGTAAATGTTTGTTTTGATACAGCAACAAACGCGGCTTCTTGGTTCGTACTACATTATTTTGCTGCTGATTTATATTTTTCCTCACAAACCCAATCTAACACACAGCGAGCCTCTAACAATGCTTATCAAGGCCATGTTTCCAAGGATAGGTTTCCATTCTGTCAATATTAATGTTCAAGTTTTCGATACTTATTTTATTTCCTGACTCAGTTCCTCACATATTGAAAGATCTGGTATTGAAGAACTTTTTTGTTGGTTTTGTTCTGTAATATCCTTTGTGAAGGGATTTGTCAAGGCTTTGCTCCTCGTGTTTGATACAACAAATCATTTGTTCTCAAAGTGACCCAAAAGCGTAGTCTTCTTTGTTACATTTTGAAGACATAATTGCCTTGGCCGCGGAGATGAGGATCCTCACAGACAGCCTTTCAGGGCGACGCAAATGTTTTTACGTTTATTTTATATTTCATAACGATCAAACCGTATTTTCCGAAGTAATCAGTCTGTTTTGCCGATGAAGGAACAATATGTCCGATGTGAAGCTGCTTTTACTTGAAGTGAATGATTTATAGTATTCATGTATACTCTTTTGTATGCTATTCTTTAGTTCAGTTGCACGCTCAAAGAACGGTGAAAACCGATTTCTATCTTGTTCTTTTTTTCTCAGCTAAGAACTTGTGGATCGAAGGGAGTTGTTCGGTAATACTTTATTACTTTGAGAGATTGTGTTTGATAGGATAAGAAGCAACGCTCTTTTAAAAGCATCGGTCTAATCTGGGATTTATTTCTGCGGATTACAACCTTCAATGATAAATGTAAACCTTTTGTAAGTATCTTTGAATATGACAAGAACGATTCTTGTTGTATACTTTGTAGGAGTCGCCACCGCTGATCTTTCTATACACGTAGTACATACATGTATCCTAAATAATGTTATGTCTGTAATGAAAGACTTCAGACTATGTAGTTATTGTGACTGTAACTCAATAGTGTTTCATGTGTTCCCACGCACTTTAAAGGCGATCACAAAACAGCCGAAGCTTAAAAACGATCAGCTGCAGTGTCAGTTGCACCTGATGCCCCGCCAGACAGTGTTTTTGTCACGGAGCTGCAGCTGTGCGGGGGGGGGGGGGGGCTTCACTGCTTCCCTGATGTGCCTCACGATCTCAGCTGTGGTCACTGGAGTCACTAGGGCTGCTGTGGCGGGAATTAAACTCTTCGTCCTTCCACGTTTTTCCTAGCTGTCTTTCAAGCGTCTCTTCTTTTTTTTTCTCTCTCTCCTTCGCCTCTTTCGTTCCTCCCTAAAACTTGGTAATATGGAACCATTAACTAACACCATGCCGCGCTCATCACATTTATATCAAATAGTTACATGCCTCTACTAAAAATCATAATATCAAGTGTTAACAGTGATACCCTGAGGACATGTTACTCCTATGTCACTGGCGCTTCCGAGGCCCTGCAGCTTTAATGGCCACTTGGACACCGCACTGAGGAAGGGAATACTTAAACGTTTGACAGATATATTTCCTGTCCAATACCAGGGTAGAGCAGAACAGTAGAGAGCCAGTCTGACATCAACATGGAAGCTGCGATGCGTGATATCAGTCGTCAGGTGGTCAGTGCGGAGGCAATAGGGAGCTTTAAAAGGAGGCTGGATAAATTCATGAATGGGGATGAAAGGTGGATGTAGATAGTGTTAAGTAACAGGAACTACCACGTGTAGGTCTCGCGGCCTCTTATAGCTTCCTTATTTTCTTATGTTTCTTATGTTTCTTATGTGAAAAGTCTGCAGTGCATCTTGGGTAACAGCGATGCGGTCTTGCCCCACCCCCCTCAGGTGCTGCACCCGGCCAGCACGGACGAGTGGACGCTGCACATCAGACACGCCCAGCCGGGGGACGCAGGCTGGTACGAGTGTCAGGTGAACTCCGACCCCAAGATCACCACGCCCGTCCTGCTCATCGTCAGAGGTGAGTGTGGCAGGTCGTGGTAGTGGTAGTGGTGGAGGCGAGGCAGGGGTGTGCAGGTGTCTTTAATCATTTGAAGCCCCTTGCGGTGTGCTCTGCTGGCATGCACTCAGGTGAAAAGCATGTTCTCATTTTTCCTTCTACGATGTGCGAAGAATAAGACAAACGGAGAGTGTCTAGGTATTACACTGACGCACATGTATGTTTGGTGTGTTGAGTTTATCGTGACGTGTGTGGGTGTCAATTTTGTTTTAAATTATAAGCATGTTTAGGGAATATGAAAGTTATCATATTTTTTTTCTTTGAAATATGAAAATATCAAAGCGCAAAGTCCATCTCTCATTTATGATAAACTCATCAAAATATTCAGATCCACGAAAGTATATTGCGAGCACAGCCCATTTTGGAAACATTTTCAGCGGCAAAAATATATTTTGTAGCTTTTAGTCATGGGAAAAGTGGCAAAGTTACTGGGTATGCAGGGAATAATATAAACCAACACGAAAAAGCTACTTTAGTGTTAAAATTCTTGCACATGTAAACATCGTGTGAATTATGTCGATGTTTTAAGGTAATTTCCCTCTCGCTATGAAGCAGTCTTGAGAGTAAAGTAAACGTGTGCTGTATGCATCACACTTCATAGATAATGTTTATTGGAACAAAATGCCTATACGACGTGTACTACATTTTCGTAAATACATACAGAATAAATATACCGTGGATTCTATTGCAAAGGAGACAGGATGTTATTTGTCAACTGTGAATATGTGTTTTAGGCATAAATGGAAGCTAAAGTTATTGGTGTATTTGTAACCTCCTGTCACAAAAAGAAAAACATAGTAGACAGGATATAAGGCAACGGACCCGAATGGATTGCAAATCATTAGTTAAGTGCCACGGTTTTGTGTGTGTATGTAAAGGTAGTGAGCTTCGGGAGATGTAAACCGTCTCAAAAATAATAGTCCCTTGCGGGTAATTACTCTTGGTGACTAATGGGCGTCGCAATGTTGTAATTAATGTCTTAGGGATAACATATGGGGAGGGGGGATCATGAGGCGTGATGAGCGAGCCGAGGCAAACGGTGGATAAGGTGTGGCCAACAGACAGACCAGGCTAGCAAAGGTAATGGATATGCATTGGTGAGCGTTATGAAATAATATATAAAGCTGGATGAACGTGTGATGTAATCTGGTACAGTTGGGTAAGTATACAGGGAAGAAGTAGTAACATTAATATATATGAAGGTAGACAAGCAGGTCAGTAGGAAGGTAGGGAGGCAGGTAAGTAAGTAGGTAAGTAGGTTAGGTAGATAAATAGATGGGTAGATTAGTAGGTTAATAGGTCGATTCGAGTCAGTAGGTGTGATGAGTACAGAGCGAGTCAACAAATGGAATGCAAGTTAAATGACTCGTAGGTGTAGAGTGCTTGAGTATCGTGAGAAAGTATCATTACACCATATTGGCATACTGCACGGAAGGTAAGCACTTTGCCATCTCTTATTTGAGCAACAGGAAGCAGACCAAACACTAGGATATAAAATAAAAGTAGGTTAAATGGATTGTTTTGGTCCATAAAGAGTGGATCTTAGAGTGCTTTTGTGGATAAATTGATGTGTGAATTGCTTATGTGAATAAATTTATCAAGACTCTTAAAGACGTGCTTAGATAGCGGCCAAAAAAATGTAGGAAAACAAGAAGAGAATCTGTTTTCGGTGTGGAAGTTAATATTTCTCTTTTTCATTTTCTTTACAGACAAGAGCTTAGAGGATCCGTTCTACATGCACGAGCTGGAGGCGACGGACAACAGTACGTACGCCTTGGGAGAGTAAATCCTGATACAACACGCACGTAAAATATCATTGTAGGAATTTAGTGCTGTAGGGAATCTTGCTTACTTAAGTATCGCTATTATTTACAAAGTAGGTTATATCAGAAGCCATTAACACTGTCACACCACTGAAGTCAGCAATGCGTTACACCATGCAGGGTTCTTAACAATGCAGAATGATATACCCAAAGCAGTGCTGAAATAGAATAAGTTTTATTTATCTTTCCTTGGCAACAAAACCTAATTAGTGAAAATGTCAGAGGGGAAAAATTTAATATGCAGCTTAAAAAATGAGTGCATAGAAGTATTTTTTTTTGCATTCCTCGGAGAACATCGCCTGGCTCCCCCCACAGGTACGCAGGTGCGCATCGAGGGTGCCCACGAGCGGTACATCCAGCGGGGCAGCATCCTGGCCGTCACCTGCCTGGTGGACCACGCGGGACGGACGGGGCCGCGGCAGGTGGCGTGGTACCAAGGGCGCCGCCAGGCTGCACTACGACTCCCCGAGGGGCGGCATTGCTCTCCAGGTGTGTAATAGTCTCTCTCTCTCTCTCTCTCTCTCTCTCTCTCTCTCTCTCTCTCTCTCTCTCTCTCTCTCTCTCTCTCTCTCTCTCACACACTGCTCCTGTATAGCCTCCCCTGACAGGGTTAACACGAGACTACGCAATTAACTTGAAAAATGACGTTACTCAAGAAATAACCTGTACTCATGCTTTTGGTTAAGGCTAATAATTCTAACAATTAACTTGTAAATACATGACTTGTAACTCAGTGACAGATTACATGGTTTCATATCTCCTCTTATATCCGTACTTATTCCGGGCGTGTGTCACATTCCGGACTGTTTTATTCCAACACCCAGACTGAAAAGACTCCGAGCAGAACAGTGAGCAGACTCAAGTTGTCGGCCGTGACCCCGAGAGACTCCGGCCGCTACAGCTGCCGGCCCGACACTGGAGGCTTCGCTTCAGTCACCGTGCATATCCAATCAGGTGCGTGTCCACTTATCACTGTGCGTGTGTGATGGGAGAAACGATCATACGTATATCTTGTATTTTCCTTCTCTGCATTCTTTTAGCGGGTTTTCTAAAATTGCACCGCTTACACGTTAAGTAGTGGAGTTGATTGTTTCTGAGTACCTTGCATGAGTGTGCCTTGTTAGTCGTCTCACCTATAAAAGAAACAAAAATAGTGTATGTTTTCACTAGTAATAGAGAAAATATATAATATTATGTTATAGTGTACGTAGCTGAGGGCCGCCTGGAGAACGCCTTGAAGCATTCCCATCCACTGAACACCTTCGCCTTGAACTTTGCTTCAGTGGATGTTGATGAATGTTGCTGAAACTCGCACAATAAATCTCACGCCACATTTGTTCTGCCAATTGTCATACCAGACTATAATTTTTTGAGCATAATCATGTAGAAAATTGCAACGTTACGTGTCGTACCTTCATAAGCTATTTTTATCACGAACCAGCTTATTTCTACTTTTGTCTTTGTTTCTACACAGTGACAAAACCTATCGCTTAAAAAGAAAGAAATGAAACAAGCGCACTACTACTTTTATTATCATATATCTGCACAAAGATAGAACCAATCGCTCCAAAAAAATTATAGCAGGAAGAATGGTAAGAGCGGGAATGGGGTAAAAGGTTCGCTACATAAATCATATAAAAATTCTTTGATACAAAAACAGGTAAAGTGCACCAAGATTGACTCTCCTGCAGTCATCACTTTCTTCACTAAAACCTGACTGCACGATGCCCTCCATCTCAGAACGCCTCACCCTACTCAGTATCTAATTCCCCATTCTTAAAGTTATTAAAAAAATTGTCGGGACCTTTTAGTCGCGAGGTAAACAATAAAGAAACCACTCCCCCTCCCTCCTCTTTCCTCTCATCCCCCTCCCTCCTCTTTCCTCTCCCCCTCCCTCTCCCCCTCCCTCTCCCTCTCCCTCTCCCTCCCTCTCCCTCTCCCTCCCTCTCCCTCTCCCCCTCCCTCTCCCCTCCTTCTGCCCTTCCCTCTTCCCCTCCTTCTGCCCCTCCCTCTCCCCTCCCTTTCCGCCTCCCCACCGCCCTTACCTGGCCCCCAGAAGGCGTCAATGATGAATAGCTGAACCTTGTGTCTATTACTGTTTTGAAGAATGTAACGAGTGTTGTCTCAGGCAGTGTTTCTTTTCTTACTTACTTCCGATTGATCTTGAGATATTTAGTGTTTCATTATCATAGTAGTACTGGTCATAGTAAGAGCAATGGTAGTAGTTTTTTCTGTCTTGCGCCTGTTCACCACCTTCCTTCACACACACACACACACACACACACACACACACACACACACAAGGGTACTCCGTAGTGTAGATGTTAGCACGCTCGATTCACAACCGTATAAGCATAGTATAAGTATAGTATAAGCATTAATGAAGTAAAATAAAATGTAGATATGGAGACCGGGACCATGCAAGTGTAGCTCAGGCTCTGTAAAATACAACTATAATAGGTAAATATAACTATGTGTGTATTTATCATAGGTAAATACACACACAGGATCGGAGGATTGCCACCCTTTAGGATTTCGAAGTCACAACTTCTAGGCTGACATCCCGTACCTATTCTCTGATGCGATAACAGACGATATAGCGTGAAAGGAGACAAGCCCAAAGTGTCTCCATCCGACCGGGGACTCGAACCCACGTCTTCAAGGACCCAAAGGACCTCTCGGTGTAGTGAGCCAAGCGTGCTAGCCACTATACTCTACTGGACCACTAGTAGTAGAAGGAATAGTGGTTGTAGTAGTAGTTAAGAATAGTAGTCGTGGAAGTATTAGTCATCATTAACAGTTATAAAAATGATATGATAATAATAATAATGAAAATTATAATGGTTATGATAATGATAAGGACAATAATAACAGTAATGATAAATATACAGTTTATACCGCCGCTCTGTTCCCGTTGCTTGAGCGATAACTGTCTTGGTGTCTGTCGTCCGGACTCATCTTCTATCCTTTGTCTGACATTTCGAAAAAGCTCTAGGAAAGTGCTTTTTTTTTTATCCCTTCGCAGCGGGTTATCTGCAATATCCTTTCTCTCTGACTCATATATTTCTGAAAAAAGCTGACGAGCAAAACATTTCTCATTTTTTGTATTTCCTCTAAAGTGTTGCTAGTGTGTTGTATCTATTACTTGTCGTGTGTTTCTTCCTGGAATTTCATGTTTTGATCTCTCTTTTTTTCTCTCTTTCTTTCTCTCTTTCTTTTTTTTCTTTTCTCTCTCTCTCTCTCTCTCTCTCTCTCTCTCTCTCTCTCTCTCTCTCTCTCTCTCTCTCTCTCTCTCTCTCTCTCTCTCTCTCTCTCTCTCTCTCTCTCTCTCTCTCTCTCTCTCTCTCTCTCTCTCTCTCTCTCTCTCTCTCTCTCTCTCTGCTCGTGTTCTATGTTTTGCTCTCTTTTTTTTCTCTCTTTTTTTTTCTTTCTCTCTTTTTTTTTTTTCTCTCTCTCTCTCTCTCTCTCTCTCTCTCTCTTCTCTCTCTCTCTCTCTCTCTCTCTCTCTCTCTCTCTCTCTCTCTCTCTCTCTCTCTCTCTCTCTCTCTCTCTCTCTCTCTCTCTCTCTCTCTCTCTCTCTTCTCTCTTCTCTCTCTCTCTCTCTCTCTCTCTTTCTAATGTCGACTCCCCTTATCCGCCTGTTAAAAGAATGACACAGTAAAAAGCTTTCCAACGTCTTGATAACAATATAATGAGTTTTTTGATAACATGAAATACCTGTATTGATAGACCACTTTCACAATCATACACTCACTCTTTCTCTATAAAGGAGCCGGACATGCATCTACAGTTACCGTGAATTACCTCAATCTCCGTAAAAAACAAGTTATGCAGTGCTCCTGCCATAAAACAGGAAAATAAAAAATATAATACTTCATTAAAAACAGTAACACAGGAGAAAACATATCTGCCATCGTTTTGTTTCCTTTTAAACACTACCCAGTTTCCTTTAACAAATTGTAGATCTTATTTAATAACGACAACCTTTTTATAAAATTTCTAAACAGTCAAGTAAAAGTTTGTCTTCTAGAATATGTAGTTCACACTTCAGATTAATTTTGTAGTGATTTTTATAAGAGTAAATTGATATAAAAAAATGTATCCACAAAACATTCCCGTCCACAGTCCTTACACGTGCACAGCAACGAGACCGAGAACCGGTAGTTTTCATCCCAGCGGTTGCATAGAAATACCCAACAAAGGCCTGGCATTGTGAAGGGATGATAGGCGATCCAATCTGTAACAATAACATGATATGCAACGATGACAAACGTGCAAACTAAATAATAATTTGTCGCGGCAGATCTCGGTGCTGTTCATGCTATCACTCAGCCGTAATAGCTTAGAATGAAAATGATAAATGGTGAAATACGTTAGGATTCATTTCATATCAAGAGCGTGAATGACGTACTCAAAACCAATACTTGGCCCTTGTCTGCAGTATTTATGAAGTATTTCAGGGAGAACGATTTACTTTAACTCAGTCGAAATGTTATGGGAGGATATCATGAATTACATGTTTGATATTCCAAAAACTTCGATATCGTTTAAAATAATATTTGCATGCTATGTGTCACCTTTTATTTTAGCCTCACAGTTTCTTACAGAGGCAGCGATGATTGACGAGGATCGAACGCGTGAACCTGATGCCTTGAGTTAGATGAGTGTATGGCGGACAAGTGGTAACAAACGCCATGAAAACAAATAAATAAACATAAAAAACAAAGATTAATTATCATGGAGACACATTTTAGGGTAGATTAGAGAACACTTATATGACGTCCAAGGCGCACATATCCAGAAGAAATAGATCTAAATTATTTGTATGCTTTACTTGCAATAACATTTAACAGACTCGTCAGTAAACACATGACATGCCAAGCGCGGGAAATAAGCGTTGAGCCTTTTATCCATTTGGTCTTAACATTACTGATGAAGAAGAGGAAAGGGAGAAAGGGAAGACAATTTGATTAAGGCAGGAACAGTACAATGAGAAGAACTTTGTAGCCGTTTTTCATCCTTACCAAAGACAACTGGCGCTTGATGTGTCCGGAGTAATTTATCTAAGGCTGGACGCGTGAAGTGAAGACGCCACTAAAGACCTCCCTAAAGACCCCTCTAAAGACACCCTAAAGACACCCTAAAGACACACCCTAAAAACCCCCCCTAAAGACCCCCCTAAAGACCCCCTAAAGACACCCCCTAAAGACACCCTAAAGACACCTTAAAGACACCCCTAAAGACACCTCCTAAAGACACCCCCTAAAGACACCCCCTAAAGACACACCTTAAAGACACCCCCTAAAGACACACCCTAAAGACACCTCCTAAAGACACCCCTAAAGACCCCTCTTAAAGACACCCCTTAAAGACGTCCCTAAAGTTTCCCTTTAAAGACGCCCACCTTTCAGGAACTACCTCGTGTATGTCTCGCGGCCTCTTGTAGCTTCCTTATGTTCTTATGTAAAGCCTATGTGTTCCTCCCCCCACAGACCAGCCCCAAGGACGCCCCCCAAACGCCTGTGTGTTCCTCCCCCACAGACCAGCCCCAAGACGCCCCCCTAAAGCCTGTGTGTTCCTCTCCCCACAGACCAGCCCCAAGATGCCTTCCTAAAGCCTGTGTGTTCCTCCCCCCACAGACCAGCCCCAAGACGCCCCCTAAAGCCTGTGTGTTCCTCCCCCCACAGACCAGCCCCAAGACGCCCCCCTAAAGCCTGTGTGTTCCTCCCCCCACAGACCAGCCCCAAGATGCCTTCCTAAACCCCGTGTGTCCCTCCCCCCACAGACCAGCCCCAGGCCGCCGTGCACCAGAGCAGCCGCAGCCCCCGCCTCGCCGCCGCCCCGCTCCTCGTCACTCTCATCCTCGCGGCGCACCTCCTCCGCCTCTCAAGCCACCGATGACTCCACGGGGCCGCCGGTTCACCTTACATGAATGTGATATTTACCCTTCACTTAATGGTTAGCGCTTAAGATTGTAGATACTATTTTTGTATATAGTTTTTTGAAGAAACTGCAATAAAAAAAAAGTACTTTAGTGTCATGTCACAAAGTTTGCTTATCACATTTCTTGACCCCAACTGAGATTCTTTTTTCTTTACAAGTTTGTGTAAGTTTCCCGCGCGCTCTCCTGCCTCACCTCGCTGCAGGTTTCATCCCGGTGTTGTTGTTTTTGGTTTTGTGCTAAGATTGATGTAACATGAAAATCAGGAGTTGGAGGAGGCAGTATACGAGTGTCCCAGCGCCTTATACAATGCACCACGCCAATGTTTACCGCTGCTCCACTCTGCCACACAACACTCAGACGCCCCCCTTAGCAGTGAGGGGATCTGAAAGTGTTCTTCTATCACTCAACATACCTGACCCAACCCAGATGTAGGATTGCCATGTATGACTTTCATTCCTTGGTTACTATTCTCCTCTTATAAGCAGACAGACAGACAGATAAAACTGAACACAGAACTGGCACGCCACATAGTTCACACGATGAATCAGGTAGTAATGGGAGCACCAACCTCTACACCGCCTCACGACAGGACGCTCTAAGACGTCACCACCACACTCGTCCTGTCTTGCAGCCCGAGACATGGCAATGGTGTGTGTGTGTGTGTGTGGGTCAGGTAAGTGAGATGGCGTGGGGTGAGACAACTTAATATAATTTACTTTGATGTAAACATACATATATTGACTTCAGAAGAAGTCAATATATGTATTCATGGAGAAGGTACGTACAATGTGTTGGACTGTACAATACTACACCAACCTTTGAGGATATTTGAAATAAAAGAATGAAAACAAACTATATTTACAAAACGTTTTGGTTGGCGGGCATCAACTTGCCTCGGTGACCTTGAATATCCCGCCGCAAGTGTTGAGCTGCGCGGCCTGCGCGACGCCGCGGGCGCTGCCGCTGATGACCAGTGCGGCGTTATCATGTGTGTGGTGAGGGCACTGACTGAACAGCTCGTGAAGGATACCGTGAAGTGGTACTTGGTTTCTTTAGGGTGTGTGTGTGTGAGTGACTGAGGGCCTGTGGATTACGCACACGGCTGCTTCATCTCTGGCCGTCGTTGGCCCCCGTCACACCTCTGAACAGTGGCGTATCGCAGGTATCTATCAATGGGGGGCACCTGGGAGGGCACATCTGAGTATGGGGGGCACTAAGCAAGCGGAGCGCAGGAACATTCTGATGCCACAAACAAGGGTATATTGCATATTATAAGATCATATAAGTGGTGGGTATTAGCGCATTATACAGAATACGGCTGCCATGGCCAGTGGCGGGCACCAGATTTTCATGGGGGGGAACGTGCCCCCCGTGCCCCCCGTAGCTACGCCACTGGTCGGGAGTCGGATTTAATCTTCCTATTTTTCTATCTCCAAAATCAAAAACATTGACATAAACATGATTTTTTTTCCTCTCTCTCTCTCTCTCTCTCTCTCTCTCTCTCTCTCTCTCTCTCTCTCTCTCTCTCTCTCTCTCTCTCTCTCTCTCTCTCTCTCTCTCTCTCTCTCTCTCTCTCTCATACATCTCAGAGACACTTCGAAACAATTGAAGCATAGTTAATTACTGAAGTGATTGTGATCGTAATTCTTTCAACAATCAAGGTATACATATTATGGCACGTTTACTGCCATCAAATAGAACCTTCAAGCTCACGATAGACACAAGCTAAATAAGACACAGTACAAGAATCAAAGAGAAAACTGTGAAATGAAACTTAAGTGTCGAGGCTTTGCGAGTCGTTTGGTACTTGCCTTGTGAACTTCAGCGGGAGGCAGGAGCGGCTTGACGTCGGTGGTGGTGGCGGCGCCGCCAGTGCGCGGGACTGCCGGGAAGGTCTGCCTTTTTCCTCTGTTTGTTTGTTCTGTAACGCATTTAGAGGGTTCGCGTATCCAGCTATAGTGTTACCGTTTGTGTTGTGGTGTGTTAAAGTACCCTGGCTGCCTGCAAGCTTCGGGCAGGCCGGGTGAAGGCTGGAAGCAGGCCGGATGTGAGGTGCAGCAGGCCCACTGAGCTCCTTGTTGCCGTGAGTAGCCAGCCATCTTGTGTGTTATGTTTTCATTGTGATATTTCTTTCATTCATCGTGTGTGTAGGACTGAGTGAGATTATTTATATGTTTATTCATGGCACTTTGTAGGTATATATAGGTATGTAGGTATACATACATAGAGAACCACGATATGATGAAGGAAAGGCTATGAGGTTATTGAGTGAGTGACTTTCTTTATGCCATAATCCCCCCACCCCCGCAACCCTCCTTCCTCCTCCCTCTTGTATCTTGAGGCTTAACCTCCCCTCTCTCCCCTTCCCTCCTCGATGCCGTCTCTTACTTTCAGTATGAGATATTTAGGCGTTATAACCCCTTCTTCCCCCACCTTTGAATGTGACTCAGTAAATACGAAGTTAAGATATGAAGTGGACTTACTTATCACAAAAAGAAAGTTAAGGATTTGAGATGTGGCGTATAACTGCAACCACCAACCATTCGCGTTAGTAACAAGAATTATGACGCTTAATTAACGAGTAATTATCCCGTTGTGTACCTGTAACAAGGCGTCTCGGCGAGCAGTGGCGTAGGTAGGTATCTATCAATGGGGGGCACAGTTGAGTATGGAGGGGGGGGGGGGGCGTACTCATGGAGTACGCCCCCATGAGTCCTCCAAAGTGAGTAACCGCACCACCGCTGCTGAGGGCAACACAGGTAAATTTGGTTTGATTTTCAATGTGGATGTGAATTGAATTTTCAAGTGTTAGAACAATTATCGGCGTGCGTGTGGTGTTATGAATGCACCACAACACTTGGTGGTGTCAGCTGTGGGGGAAGGTGCCAGGGGTTGCCAGCACAGGCAACACCTCACACCTATTGCAGGAACCTTAAAATCTGCAGACCAAGGCTACATTACACATAATCATGGCTATCACGTACATAAAGTGGGGAGAAATACTGCAAAGCTTTACATTCCCATTCGCGTGCTGTATGTCATGATTTTAATTGTCATCTAGCAGCTCTAGCTGAGTGGTGCAATACTCGCTCCCTGATTGGTGGACGTCGCGCGGTACACACATGCGAACAGAACACCGTATCGTAACAAGGCCGTGTTGCGCGACGAAGATACGCGTAAAAAGGTGTGGAAATATTGAGTCGCTACCGAACCTCGTCGCGTCGCGAACTTCCATGCGTCCCACCTCGCTCAGTCGGAGTCAGTCCGTGTTTGGAGGTTGTACGGACGATGGCCAGTTTACCAGTCGTAGCTGCCGCGTATATTCAAATATATTATCATACAGTGAAGAAGAGAAAAGAAAAAAAGATGGTGGCAGTCACATTAACTGTTATACTATTGAGTCTAGACTCTAGAAGAATGGAATACAGTGGTCAGGAATTACTCGCAGACATGAGGTTCCAATGCGTTTCTGGCCACTACAAAAACTTCACCAGAATATCATCGACATATTTTGAGAGTATCATCAGATGAATATAATAGCTTATAAATTGAAGGACAGTATCGTAACTCCACTCAGCCATGGTGGTAAGGCACACAGTTCACAGTCCACACGTAGCTAGCGGATCAGCCGGATACTGATACTGTCAGCGAGTTAAGCAGACTCGGTGTTGCCAGTTGATATGCGTCGAGCACACCTCCCGTCCACACACTGCGGCACCTCACCCTGTAACATCCTTTAGTGCGACGCGCAAAAACCGACATTTGGTGGGACGGGAGTGCAGTGTTGCCAGACAGTCTGGTCTCAAAATCCCTAAATATTCGGGGTAAAATCCCCCAAAATTCCCATTTCATATATTTCCATACTTGTTATAAAAATGCTGAAATATATGCTACATAGCTACTCCACATGTAAATTAAAATTGCCATGTTGATTTTAATGTACAAATAAATCATACTTTGTTTTACACAATATATTACATTACACATGAAGTAGCATAATTCACTTTTTTTTATTATAATCATCACAAGGACTGCAAAAAAAAAAAAAGGCAGTAATAGGTACAGCCTCATGAGCATTTAATAAAAAATACATTTAATACAATTTTCTACTTAAGGCTGATGGGGATGATATATTTCCTTAAATTGCTTAGAAATATGATACAGAAATAATTGAAAATATTAATGCTCTTATAACCTCTTGGGGAACTTAAATAATACAACTAATATTCTGGACATACTGTACTACGCCAGAAAGAAAGAATAGAATAACACATTTGCATACCAAATAATATCATAATTCGAATCATCATTTTCATGGTATTTGTAGATATCTGAAGTCATCATGTTGACTAGTTTATCATTTACAGCAAAATTGAAACATTCCCGGCCTTTCAAATACCACTTTGTATGCAGAAGTCCAACTAGATATAGAGTTCTGGTTGAGAGTTTGTTTCTTTGTTTTGTTTATAAATTATTTACAGATGAAAATATCCTTTCTGCTGTGGCACTAGAATGAGGAAGACACAATAGCCCAGAAACAAAACTTGACAAATTTGGAAACATGGGGGTTTCATCAGTAATTCTTATCTTCAATAATGATTATAGGGCACGAATAACATCATATCATACATGCAGGTTCTACAATTGTCCAAAAACTCATGGTAATCATTGATTTCTTGAACCTTTGAACGTCGAAAAAACCCGAAGTCGGCAACTTAATTTACCGTCTATTTTTTGTTTAGCTCTGGCTCATTCGCGTTCAGTCCGTGTCCTTACTTCTTACTTGCCGTCGGTTTAACCTCATGTTTTCTTTTAACCTTCATATTAATAATATTATTTTAAGCGATAAAATACATATTTTTTTCAGAAGCCTCAAAAGTCCCCAAATCGAGAGTGAATGTCCCCATGTCCCCATCAGGGCCCCGAAATCCCCAAATCTAGCGACAAATCCCCAAATCTGGCATCACTGCGGGAGTGAACCCCGACGCGTAACATACATAATGTTCGCTCGGATGTTACGCAGTGACGTTACGAGGTCCCGTCCACACTGGCGTTTTTGTTGCACGACGGAGTTACGTTACGCTGTTCTGTTCGCGTGTGTGTACCCGGCTTAAATTATATCCGTCAGAGCGCGCCACCAAGCCCCTCAACACTGAAATAGGCTAATGAATGGCCTATCATGTCCTTGATTTAAGTTTGTAATGTTTCTATAAAGTTATAATATTGTTAGTTGAAATTATAAGGGGAATAGTGACAAGAAAGGCGAAAATGAGGTGAGTACTCCTGTTCGGCTCCCAGGCACCGAATATAATCATTTTCGAAAGGCCTTCATAAGGCCAGCTATCTCGTTCCCGGAGAACGCGCAACGTTTCGGCACACACCTCTGCACGCGCGCACACACACGTAGGAAATAAGGGCAGCTCAGCATCAGAAGCAATTACCAGTTGTTCCTCAGTAAGCCAGTCAATGAGTAATTCAAACATGCATCAGCCACACCTACTCATAAATGAAACACTGTACCTGTTTCACTGTTTTATAGCCTGTTTCACTCGCTCATTACACTTAAATTACCATAATATGTATCACCTTTTGCCTTACTTCTATATCCACACTACTACACTGGCGCTATTTGAAGAAAAAACCCTTGATAATTAAACTTTAATTTAAGTCAAAAAGCAAATCTTTTTTATTGTGTTTCTACTCTCAGACGAGAACATCGTTAGTGGTCTGCTTGTCTATAATTCTTTCAGTTCTGTTGCTATATCAAACTGTCGAGAGAGAGAGAGAGAGAGAGAGAGAGAGAGAGAGAGAGAGAGAGAGAGAGAGAGAGAGAGAGAGAGAGAGAGAGAGAGAGAGAGAGAGAGAGAGAGAGAGAGAGAGAGAGAGAGAGAGAGAGAGAGAGAGAGAGAGAGAGAGAGAGAGAGTGTTGGTACTTGGTACTTGGTAGACAGTGGAGAGCCGCGTATTACGCAGTAGACAAGGATTTTCTTCTGTGCTTTATTAGTATGAGTAATTTGTGAGGTGCTTCGGCTCGCCATGACCTCGTTAGTGTCGTTACTGCCTCCTCCCTCCGTCGCCAAACTGCGCCGTCACTCTCGCCACGGCAGGAAGAGGATGCCCTGTGCTTCTTGGTTTCCGAATTTCCATGCGGTCCTCGTCTTCCTCTCTTCCTCCATTAATATAGTTTTCTTTCATTCCTCCTACACGTGGACGCAGGACAGAGACGGAACAAAGAGGAAAATCTCCTTTGCGGTCGACTTTCATTGATCTTGAGAGAGACTGTGACTTGACTTTGACTTTGACTTTTTATTGGCCTTTGTAACATAATATCATAGTTCTTATACAATATTGTATTTGAAGCCCAGGTCTGTTGAGCCGAAGCTCTTATACAGACCTATTCGCTTATATATTACAGAGAGAGAGAGAGAGAGAGAGAGAGAGAGAGAGAGAGAGAGAGAGAGAGAGAGAGAGAGAATGTATAATACGAAGACCGTCTATTGATGTATCCAATCAGCAGGTTCCTTCAGAAATCTCATATCGCGGCGTCCCGGGGGAAGGGCGGGAGGCCGGGTGCAGACTGCCGAGCGTCATCGTTTTCATTAATTCACATATTAAGTTGTCATTCTTGAGTAAAACATCCAATTACAACATAAATGGTGCCAATCAGCCTCACGTAATGACTAAGAGGAGGTTAAAAAGCGTCTCCCGTTTTCTAAGTCAGATGAAGTAGTACTGCTGTAAAAATTAATTTTGAGAAACTATTCCACGTTGCTTTTAGCCGTGCAATATAGTTTTATTCGCATGTATTTTTTTTGTTGTTGTTTGTGTTCAGCTTTTATGCTTAAACCTTCATTATAGTTTGTCTGGATTGGACGATGGTGGAGTTTGAGAGGAAACGGTTCTACTGCAGTTTAATGCATTGCAAGGCACGTAGTTATAATCGTCCTCAACTTGTAGATCTGATTATTTGCAGTATTTCTAACCCCTACATAAAAAGAACACAAGGCAGAAATTAGAAAAGTAACGCAAGGGGGGTCTGGTGGGGCGAAACCCCCCCAGTGAGGTTAGGTTACGTAATCAATGCTCAGGTTAGGTTAGTGAACTAGAGCGGGGTGTGGGGGGGGGAGGGTCTGGGGAGGGTTCCACCCCCCAGTTATGTTCAGGAGAATATTGGTCAATAGGGAGTATTGTACCTTTTAAAATGCAGTTTTACCGCGGAAACTGTGGGCCCGTGTGGGGTGATTGATAAAATAATGAGTGATGAATTACAGGTAGTGTTTTGTAGTACAGTGATAACGTGTGTGGTGCTATAACAGGTGGATGTGTGCATGGTGTGTGGTGCTGTGGCGGTGTGTGGTGCTGTGACGGGGTGTGTAGCGGTGTTTGGTGCTGTGACGGTGTGTGGCGCTGTGGCGGTGTGTAGTGCTGTGGCGGTGTTTGGTGCTGTGACGGTGTGTGGTGCTGTGACGGTGTGTGGTGCTGTGGCGGTGTGTGGTGCTGTGACGGTGTGTGGTGCTGTGACGGTATGTGGTGCTGTGGCGGTGTTTGGTGCTGTGGCGGTGTGTGGTGCTGTGGCGGTGTTTGGTGCTGTGACGGGGTGTGTGGTGCTGTGACGGGGTGTGTGGTGCTGTGACGGGGTGTGTGGTGCTGTGATGGGGTGTGTGGTGCTGTGACAGGGTGTGTGGTGCTGTGACGGGGTGTGTGGTGCTGTGACGGGGTGTGTGGTGCTGTGACGGGGAGTGTGGTGCTGTGACGGGGTGTGTGGTGCTGTGACGGGGTGTGTGGTGCTGTGACGGGGTGTGTGGTGCTGTGACGGGGGGGGGATGCTCTAACGGGGTGTGTGGTGCTGTGATGGTGTGTGGTGCTGTGGCGGTGTTTGGTGCTGTAACGGGGTGTGGTGCTGTGGCGGTGTTTGGTGCTGTGACGGTGTGTGGTGCAGTGGCGGTGTTTGGTGCTGTGACGGGGTGTGGTGCTGTGGCGGTGTTTGGTGCTGTGACGGTGTGTGGTGCTGTGGCGGTGTTCGGTGCTGTGACGGGGTGTGTGGTGCTGTGACGGGGTGTGTGGTGCTGTGATGGGGTGTGTGGTGCTGTGATGGGGTGTGTGGTGCTGTGATGGGGTGTGTGGTGCTGTGACGGTGTTTGGTGCTGTGACGGTGTGTGGTGCTGTGGCGGTGTGTGGTGTTGTGGCGGTGTGTGGTGTTGTGGCGGTGACGAGGTGTGTGGTGCTGTGACGGTGTGTGGTGCTGTGACGGTGTGCAGTGCTGTGACGGTGTGTGGTGCTGTGACGGTGTGTGTTGCTGTGAGGGGGGATGTAGTGCTGTGACGGGGTGTATGGTTCTGTGATGGGGTGTGTGGTGTTGTGACGGGGTGTGTGGTGCTGTGACGGGGTGTGTGGTGCTTTGATGGAGTGTGTGGTGCTGTGATGGAGTGTGTGATGCTGTGATGGGGTGTGTGAGCTGTAAAGGGGTGTGTGGTGCTGTGACGGGGTGTGTGGTGCTTTGATGGAGAGTGTGATGCTGTGAAGGGGTGTGTGGTGCTGTGACGGTGTGTGTTGCGTGTGATGGGGGTGTGGTGGTGTGTTGTTGCTGTGATCGGGTGTGTGATGTGTGGATGCTGTGATGGGGTGTGGTGCTGTGAGTGTGTGGCTGTGACAGGGTGTGTGATGCTGTGATGTGTGTTGCTGTGATGGGGTGTGTGGTGCTGTGACGGGGTGTGTGGGGCTGTGCCAGGGTGTTGTGTGTGGTGCTGTGACGGGTGGTCGTCGGGGTGTGGTGCTGTGACGGGGTGTGTGGTGCTGTGATGGGTGTGTGTGCTGTGACGGGGTGTGTGTTGCTGTGACGGGGTGTGTGGTGCTGTGAGGGGTGTGTGGTGCTGTGACGGGGTGTGTGGTGCTGTGACGGGGTGTGTGGTGCTGTGACGGGGGATGTGATGCTGTGATGGGGTGTGTGGTGCTGTGACGGGGTGTGTGGTGCTGTGATGGGGTGTGTGGTGCTGTGACGGGGTGTGTGGTGCTGTGATGGGGTGTGTGGTGCTGTGATAGGGTGTGTGGTGCTGTGACGGGGGTGTGCTTGTGTGTGGTGCTGTGACGGGGTGTGTGTGTTGTGACGGGGGTGTGTGTGTGTGAGGGGGTGTGTGTACTGTGATGGGGGGGGTGTGCTGTGACGGGGTGTGTGTCTTGTGACGGGGTGTGTGGTGCTGTGATGGGGTGTGTGTTCTGTGACGGGGTGTGTTGTGGTTGTGACGGGGTGTGTGGTGCTGTGATGGGGTGTGCTGTGGGGTGTGCTGTGACGGGGTGTGGTGTGTGATGGGTGGTGTGTGACGTGGGTGTGTGGTGCTGTGATGGGGTGTGTGTGCTGTGACGGGGTGTGGTGTGCTGTGATGGGGTGTGTGTGCTGTGACGGGGTGTGTGGTGCTGTGATGGGGTGTGTGTGCTGTGACGGGGTGTGTGGTGCTGTGATGGGGTGTGTGTGTGTGACGGGGTGTGTGGTGCTGTGGAGGGGGTGTGAGGGTGTGTGGTGCTGTGATGGGTGGTGCTGTGACGGGGGGTGTTGCTGTGACGGGGGTGTGGTGCTGTGATGGGGTGTGTGTGCTGTGACGGGGGGTGTATGTTGTGACGGGGTGTGTGGTGCTGTGATGGGGTGTGTGTGCTGTGACGGGGGGTGTGTGCTGTGATGGGGTGTGTGTGCTGTGACGGGGGGTGTGGTGCTATGATGGGGTGTGTGTGCTGTGACGGGGTGTGTGGTGCTGTGATGGGGTGTGTGTGCTGTGACGGGGTGTGTGGTGCTGTGATGGGGTGTGTGTGCTATGACGGGGTGTGTGGTGCTGTGATGGGGTGTGTGTGCTGTGACGGGGGGGGTGTTGCTGTGACGGGGGGTGTGGTGCTGTGGAAAGGTGGGCTGCTGTGTGGTGTGGTTGGTCTCTCAAAGCTCTTCACATTTTCTGAACTTATCCACATAATTACCCGCTCAAAATGTTACTTGCATGATACGAGTTGAAAGTCAGTATAGCAGTTTTTAATTCCACTGTCAGTACACACGAAATGCGTAAACCTTGATACAGCGTCCTTTGATAATAAAAAAGAAAATGCCATAAAGCTTTAACAACACATCACTCCCAGACCCACTAATGCATAGAGGGCATTGCTCATTTTGCTAATAGTGTAATGGAGAGTGCGCGATATTAAGCATTGCCAGATCGTTCGCATTTTACTCAGAGATTCGCCAACCCATCATGCCATGCTTCGTGTACTTCATTTACTGAGCAATTAAACAACGCATACGTAATTCATGAAAAATGTAATAACGGGGAAAGTTATGAAGTTGGCTTGGCAACTGTTACGCTTGTCCGACACGGGTGTTCCGAGGCTGTTTGTGGAAACTCTCCCGGAATGACGAGGCAGCAACACAGCTCTGCCTCTGTCACGGCACGGCACGGCAGGGAAGCTTGATTTATGAGTCATTATCTCCTTAGTAACGCACTAAAGAATGAAGTCAAAGGAATACAAAGTGTTCGTGATAGTATTTTTTCACAGGATTGCAAGAAAGTCAATGGCAGCGGCAGGTGACGCGATCTTTCTCCTGCAAGAGCTTCATCGTAAGCGAGGCAATAACGGTGATTCAGGTGTAAAATCTCCGCCACCAAAGCCCAGGCTATGAAGGCGAGTTACACTTGACGGGGACGAGGGCCCTTCATCCCTCGCTGTGCCTTTGTCGCCATTTGATACAAGCACTCAGGTGACCAGGTGAGGCGAGGCGGAGACACTTGCCAGTAAATCCCGGTGGTGAGTCGGCTTGGCAGGTCTTGTGTACACACTCTGATGAAAGGAGGCAGGCGCCGCGGCAGGCAGGGACACGCCGCCTGCCTCCAGCATTCTGCCGGGGATTACACTGCCACTAATCCTTCCCATTAAAGTAAAATCGTGTAATACTCTCCACTTGAAATGAGTGACTACATATTGCACTTCATAATCGTGGCAGTAAATATAATCCTCACGCAACCACTGTGTGTCTCAGACGTGTACGATTTAAGAACATTTCCCACAGGCGTCCGGCTGCCAAGCACGCCTCAGGAACGTGAACAAGGCGGCAGTCATGCATGTGTTATACTCGGGGCATTCCAGGACAGGTGGCCCACCAAAATGACAAATTAACACCTCACCAACTCCGATTTTGCTTAAATTTGGCACATGTTATGAGTGTTGCTGCCATATGCCTTGTGCAAAATTTAAGCACTCTAGGGTCAACGGGTCTCCTGTAAGAGGTCATCAAAATTTTGGCATGACCTCGAAAATGACCTAAAAGATCAAACTTCAAATGTCCCTAAAATCTTTATTTATAAACTTAGAGAGATGGTTTTAATATCTTTTTTACTCAGTATGAGTCTCTGAATCATTCTAGGTTTACAGAATTAACTTACATCAATAACTGAAAAAAGGGCACAAAATTTGAACTTTGACCTTGACCTGTGACCTTGAAGTTCACTCGCGACAAAAAAAAAAATTTAGTCAAAGTTGAAGCTTTGTATGTTTACTTCAAAATAACATAAAAAAATTGTGTCTTATTCTACATAGGTAAGCCTGTACAGGTTGTCAAAGCCAGGCAGAAATATGTTATGCCTATATTCGGACCATGTTTTTCTATTTTTATATACCTATTTAGCTATGAAAAATGAGTTTTAGCCACAGATAATGAATATTAATACAAATAAATAAGAAAAATTATGTTAGAGTGAACCATTTATTCAATTGATTGAACTAATGAATGAAATTGTTTAGTAAAATAGTAAGCTCATAAATTAAATTATAAAATGAAAATAAATTAATAAATTTGTTAAAAGTACTTTTCAATTCATCATGTGTGTTACCAGGATGCGGTACGAGGAACCAACTCAAATGCACCCAACCTACCTCTTTCCCCAACCACCACGGTCCATATAATGAGATTTTTGGATAATTAAATTTTATTAATTAATAAGATAAAGTTATCATATATTTGTAGGTAGGTACATTTTGTCATAATTCATGTTTACAAATCCTTTGAAGTTTTATTTTTGTAATGACAAAAAATTCTGCTCAGCTTCTTCCATTTCATTAAGCTTGAAGCAATAACGAATTCTCCTGGCTCCCTGCAGGTTTGGGTTTGTCATGATCCGCAAAACGTTCTCATGGGTCACCCAACACTTGTCAGCTTTAGACTGTACAAATGCATGAGACCCTGACTTTCCTTTGGGGTGC
Organism: Chionoecetes opilio; assembly: GCA_016584305.1. Classification (NCBI taxonomy): domain Eukaryota; kingdom Metazoa; phylum Arthropoda; class Malacostraca; order Decapoda; family Majidae; genus Chionoecetes; species Chionoecetes opilio. Next base: position 1,158,317 of record JACEEZ010020968.1, read on the forward strand.
AAGAATATCATCAATGCATCACCAAACTCCTCTGACATTTCCTCAATCATTGCAAACCATAGTTCCTCCATGTAAATGCAAGCTACAAACATCCCAACAACCAACTCTTTATCCTCACAGACCTCCAACTCTTCACCTTTCACATTCTTCGGTGAAGAGTTGGAGGTCTGTGAGGATAAAGAGTTGGTGAACAGATGTTCAAAGAAAGCGATGAGGAGAAACTCAAAGATATTGTGATAACTAGGGAAATGGTGGAAGAGGGTATAGATAAAAGGAAATTTTTTAAATCGCCAGGACCAGATGAAGTGTATCCCAGGGTATTAAAGGAATGCAAGGAGGTTGTTAGTGAGTCGTTAGTGCACATTTTTAGGAAATCGCTTGAGATAGGAGATGTGCCATCATTGTGGAGGAAAGGAAATGTTGTTCCCATATTTAAGAAGGGAGACAGAGGACTAAAGTCAAATTATCGACCCGTAAGTCTAACATCAGTGGTGGGTAAATTATTGGAATCTATTATTGCAAAAAACATTAGAGAGCACTTAGATAAACATAGTTTGATCAATGATTCACAACATGGATTCACCAAGGGTAGGTCATGTCTCACCAATTTATTGAGTTTTTATAGGAAAGTTTATGAGACGGCAGATAATGATAAGGATTATGATATAATATATCTGGACTTTAGTAAGGCATTTGACAAAGTACCACACGAGCGACTCTTAAATAAGGTTAGGGCTCATGGAATAGATGGGAAGGTTCTTCATTGGATCAGAGCTTGGCTAAGTAATAGGCAACAAAGGGTTACAATTAATGGTTCTAAATCTGAATGGGGACTGGTGACAAGTGGAGTTCCACAAGGGTCTGTTTTGGGTCCATTATTATTTTTGATTTACCTCAACGACTTGGATAGTGGGATTAGCAGTGATATCAGCAAGTTTGCTGATGATACTAAGTTAGGTAGGATTATTGGATCACAGTCTGATGTAAACATATTGCAGGGAGACTTAGATAAACTTAACGAGTGGGCAGTCAGATGGCAGATGGAATTTAATATTGATAAATGCAGCGTTATGAATGTTGGTAGAAAAAACCCTGGTAATAGATACACCATAAGCAATGTATCGCTGAAAAGATCAGAAGGTGAAACAGATCTTGGAGTGAGGGTGAGCCCAGACCTCCGACCTAGGAAACAATGTATTGAGGCCAGAAATAGAGCTAATAGAGTATTAGGATTCATTACCAGAAGTGTTAAAAGTAGAAGTGCGGAAGTTATTCTAAAGCTTTATCTGGCTCTAGTCAGGCCTCACCTAGACTATGCGGTTCAGTTTTGGTCTCCATATTACAGGATGGATATAGCCTTGTTAGAAACAGTGCAGAGAAGGATGACCAAAATGATACAAGGGATGCGTAACTTTAGTTATGAGAGGAGATTGAAGTTATTAAAATTACACTCACTCGAGAGACGCAGAGTAAGGGGCGATCTGATAGAAGTTTTTAAGTGGATAAAGGGATTAAATAAAGGAGAGGTAGGAAAAGTTCTTACGGCTTTTAACCAGGGTAGAACAAGAAGTAACGGATTCAAGCTGGAAAAGCGCAGATTTAGAAAGGAAATAGGGAAAAACTGGTTCACAAATAGGGTGGTGAATGAATGGAATGGTCTCAGTAGACAGGTAGTTAGTGCGGAGTCATTAGGGAGCTTTAAAGAGGAGCTGGATAGGTTCATGGATGGGGATGAAAGGTGGATGTAGGTAGTGTTAGGTGACAGGAACTACCACGTGTAGGCCTCGCGGCCTCTTGTAGCTTCCTTATTTTCTTATGTTCTTATGTTCTTATGATTGAGTTCAACAGCCATGACAATATAAGAAAGTAAAAAATAACCTATAGATTAGTGGGAACATAATAAACTTTTTTCTTTTGATAATGGATAAACTCCACACATCGCATTCAATATATATTTTGCAGTATCCTTATTCACTATACACCACCATTTAACATTATATGAGGTAATGACGCTTACAGAATAATTCAGTTTATTTGTCATTAACTAATTATTTAAAAATGGAAACTAAAGCTGTTTAGCCCACAGCTGTTATACGCACACAAGAATCATTCCGCGACGACAGGCAGCGAAGAAATGTAATATGTAATGTTGGTGAAGGTAGAATATTTAAATTAATCACGATCGCTAACTCTGCTGCGAGGCGCCAACGCACTCACTCGGGCGATGATATTATATTTTTATGCCACTTTTTTATGCTCAATTTCCATGAATTTCTTGATTAAATGGTGTTGCCGGGGCTGTGCGACTGACCTGAGAAAGTACTGTCATAAAATATTCTCAATCAGAAGATATATAAACATCAACATAAGAAACGAAATGTCCTCAGATTGTATTGTAAAATATTAATCACTAAATAGAAGTTAAAGAAGTCTTCATAACTTCCTCTTTCCCTTCCTCCTGTTTCCCTCGGAGCTCTGGAATGATTAAACCAATAACTATTCATCGCTTTGTCAAAGATTATCCAATGGAATTAACCAGACTACTCTTTTAAAGATCAAGACTGTTTCCCTTCATCACACTCCGCTCTTAGTTCTTCCTCGTACGCTCATAATAGGAAAGTTTTAGATGTTTAAAAAGCTGGCTGCACGGTTGGATAGATACATCGAGATAATTTTCACAAGTTAAAGCACTGGGCACATGACAAGAGTTAAAATGATGGAATAATGAATAGGTATGATTATACTCTAAATCTTCCCACGTGTACATTGTTTTGCATCTGTTAAATTACTTGACGATGAATAAAATGTATATCAAATTGCCAGGAAAAGAGAACAAAAACTATCATGAATAACAGCCTCCAGAGAAAGAGAGAGAGAGAGAGAGAGAGAGAGAGAGAGAGAGAGAGAGAGAGAGAGAGAGAGAGAGAGAGAGAGAGAGAGAGAGAGAGAGAGAGAGAGAGAGAGAGAGAGAGAGAGAGAGAGAGAGAGAGAGAGAGAGAGAGAGAGAGAGAGAGAGAGAGAGAGAAGACAGTAGACAGATGCATGATTGATATGTATAAAAAGATAAAACATAATGGCAAAAAAATGTTACTGTTTGATAAAGATGTGACTACACGAGCCACGTCGACATATCCTGGGGCTGCGAGGCTACCGGAGCACATTTGGTGGCAGCAGTGAGGAGTGAGTGGAGGAGAGTGTCTTACTGGAGTGATTACCTGAGGCTGGTAACTCGACACTGCTCCCCACGTTAAATAATCGATGACACCGGCGAGGAAGTTGCATATGTCTTCCAGTGAGGTCCAACTTCGTGTGTCGCGTCCTCACAGTTAAATTATATAGATAAATAAATGATAACAGGTAATGATTTAATTCCTGCCTTACTCGTGTCCATATTCGGAGCGTCAGTTAACGATGGGGAGAGATAACTTATATTTTCCTACACATTTGTTTTGTACATGTAGAGTCTAGTTAGTTTTTTTAGTTACTTTCATAAGAAGGTGCAGACTGGCTTTCGGTCACTCCATAATATGTACAGTGAATAGACTTCCTGGCTCGCTGTCGAAAGCTTTGTGTCATCGATATTCTAACACAAATCTACCCTCCATATTAACCATGCAGATGCTGGAATGTAAAACTTTACTCGAAATGTAACCAGAAATTCGTATCCACATTTTAGTTTATGGAAATTCAACCAGAAATTCGCATCCACATTTAGTTTATATGAGACTAACAATAATATAATCCCTCGCCTCTCGAATATACTGCTTGATTATATTCACGAAGCAGAACCGAAGATTCCTGCCGGAGACCCTTGCCAATATTCCAATAGAGCGATGACGCGGCCACGTCAGTCCTCCACGCAAAGCCTTCAGGTTACCATTCGCTTCTTCCTTGGGGACGAATGACGCGTGACCGGAGGCTCCTGCGCTCCCTCACACGATCAGGACGACGCGTGGGAGACAGATGTGTCGCTGTAGAAAGTTTAGAATGGTTGGTTTTAGTTTTATGTGTCTTCCTCAAGCAGTCTCCTGACACAAAAAAAATGTAATCAGTTTTTTTTATAGAATTTTTGTTAAGTTGTTTGTGTTAAAGTACGATTGTGAGGAGAAGGTGGACGTGGGGAGTTTGTATTATTATTTATATATATTTTAGCTACTACTTTAATTTGTTTTTATTTATTTTCTTTTTTAGCTACTACTTTCACTACTATTACTACTATAAAAAAAAATAGTATTTCTGCTATCAATGCTGATCTCGCTATTGTTGCTGCAACGAATAAACGGTTTTGCCTCTTCGTATGACTTGTAACATATAGTACATGAAATATGAGAATTCTCATATAAAGTATAGTGTTCCTATTTATTCTTATTTTATATATATATATTTTTAATTTAATCATCACATAAGCGACATTTTCTGATTAATCCACACGTACCACGCTTCGATAAATCAGTATTCAGTAAATTTTACAGTATCTAACATAATTTCCTTCCGACATTCACGACAATTCTCTGAAGTCGCTGCCGTGGTTATGACACAAAGGACCGGAAAACGTGAACACTGCCATCGTCTCTGCAAAGCGGCAACATTTAGGTCAGACATTTTTTTTTTTTTGTCAGGAAATTACTTCGTATGCAATAAAGAACGCAGTGCCAGAAACCACTTAGATGCGAATTAACAGAAGGGATTAAGAGATAAGAGGCAAGGTATGAGAGGCAGAAATTACTATAGTCATAAAGTAGATGTTATTGTGAGGCAGATAATTGTTAGACACGGGGCTCAGCTCGCCTTCTATGTAACAGGCGCTTGTTTGTGTTCATAAAAAAAATAGATAAAGGGGTAAAATAAAATATAACAAATGAATAAGTATATTAAATAAAATTAAATAACATCGATTAGTGCAAGATCTGCACTGATACTTTTAAGGTTGTTTTATTATACTGTAATATAATAACGCGATAGAGAAAAAGACTTTATCCAACAAAATAGCTGTATCAAGAAATCCAGTCCACCGCAAAGTGTTAATCTACCCATTTACCCCCCCCCCCCCGAAATTTACCGTTAAACTAATAATAGAGTTGTCTATTTTCTATAAAAGCTAAAGCTGTTAATTTTTTTTCTTCGATAATATCAGATGGATAAGTGTTAGTGTGGAAGAAGTCAACACACTGTCATTTTAGAAGGTAATATCAGTGGAATTAATGAGTGGCATACGAAGATGTCTAAACTTTATACCACAGCACATTAATATTATGTTCACGTATTTTAGTTATTAAACTCTGTCTCATTCCTGAAATTCACATCGCAAATCATGTTCCCCATGAATTCAGAACTCGGTGCTGCATTGTCATTGTCGTCAAGCGTTCTCCTATGAGCGTCCATTCAATAGTTGTTAGTTAGCTGTGGGAGGCGCGGGAATATTGTCCACGAGGTTGTGTGTGTCATTCAGCGGCGGTCGAGGCGGCCAAACAAGAAGAAGACAAAGGCCAATACACGTGTACACGACTGATTGTATAAGGCAAGGTATTATTATTATTATTGTTATTATTATCATTACGTTTTTTACTATTATTATTATATCTATCATTATTATCATATTAATTTTTACTATAATCATTATTATCACTATTTTTGTTATTTAATATTTGCTGTTATTAGTATGATTGGAACGTTTTAGACAAGGTGTAAAGGGTGGAAGATGTGTCGCTGCCTTTCTCTGTGATCCACCGTACAGGCCACGGGAAGGGCGGTGGGTTCTTTTTTTTTTGTACATCACAAAGGACTGGCCAAGGGCACACAAAAAAAATGTAACAAAAAGCCCGCTTAATTGCAAGTCTCTATAAAGAAGACAGTAAGAGAAGAAAGAAAGGGGGGTGGGCCAATTTAGTTCGGGGGTAGGTGTCCCGAAGGTACAATTTAGTTCGGAAGGTACAGAGAAACAAACTGAGAGGGAGAAAAAAAATGGACACAGAAGCAGGTGCCTCGCGTCCACCCTGTGTGCTTTAATTAACCCCTTGAGGCCCAGAACGTAATTTTCATTTTAATTTGGGTACCATTTGACGATTTTAATTAATATAAGCAATATCTTATAGCTATGATCTGTTTAGTATACTTGTCCACTAACTAATTTGATATATTAAGTTACTTTTCATAATGTTATGGCTTACAACAGACGATTTTATATAGCAAAGGAAAGATCTGGGGTCAAGGGTTAATGCCTTGGCTCAGACTTCTGCTCGTGCCGCCGCAATTACTGTCCTCGTCACACTGGGGTCGTCACACTGTCCTCGTCACACTGGGGTCGTCACATCCGCCACAAAGAACCTGGCTCACCACACTGTCCTTCATGTTCTCTTCTCTCGCACCAGATCTCAAGAGCGTTTCAGAATATAGGTTTTCCTTTTTTCTTTCTGTTTGAATCCACCAGTATAGGCGCAGCGTTAATATTGTGCCTGAAGAACAATACCAATAATTATAATAACAATGCAATGATAATAATAGTAAAAAATGAATATATTGATAATACTAATGATAACAGTAGTAGTAACACCAATGCCATGAGGACGTTGTGACAGATGGTGCATGGCAGGTGGCGAAGGACACACGGACTGAGGAATAAATGTTGATAAATATTGTATTCCACTGAAGCAGCCTTTGGGCGAGGCTGAGCAGGAATATAATTATTACCTACACATTTCTCAGCCAGTGTTTCCACCATCTACATGATAAAAATAATATAATCTTACTATATATTTCACCACACATAGATAATACACACACACACACACAGAGATTTACCATATGAGGAAAGACTTTCAAGACTGAAACTCCCAACTCTTGAGAAAAGAATAGAAAGGGGAGATTTTATAGCAGTGTATAGAGCATCAATGGGTCTGGAAAAAATTGATAGAGAAGATCTGTTTGTGTGGGACGATAGAAGTACAAGAGGTCATGAGCAGAAACTGAAAAGGACAACATGCAAGAGGGACATAAAAAATACAGCTTCCCGTATAGAAGCATAGAAGCCTGGAATAACCTTGATGCAAAAGGGATTAATGCAAGAAGTATTCAGGACTTCAAAGGCAAGCTGGCTAATAGTAGATTTGGAGACGGGACAGTACGAGCATAGCTCTTTTCCTGTATGTTACAACTAGGTAAATACAACTAGGTAAATACACACACACACACACACACACACACACACACACAGACACAGACACAGACACAGACACAGACACAGACACAGACACAGACAGACACAGACACTTCACTTACTCCTTCCACTGGTTTGCAGTTGAACTTTCCTGCCGCTTCGTAATCTTTATAATTGTTTTTTACACGTGTCTCCAATGTTCAATCTCCATATTCTCGTGTTTGTGAATAAATATTTTAAAATATACTTACAGCATATATATACAACTAAATACGTAGTAGAAGTAGTGCATGTGTCCGCCATTAACCCGTAAAGCTAAGGTTCCCAGAGTTGGGTGCGACCCGCTGACTACCGAGCCAGCCCCTCACACCGCCACGACTGGGGTTCACATGACACTACTTAATCATTGTTTTGTTTACCTCACAACCATTATGTGAGTTACTAGTCACTCCAGAGGGTCTCCAGAAATAGGAAGGAAGCATATAGTTTAGTGCGAGGGAGGAATAGAAGTTTCGGTTGATGTGTTTAAATATATCTTCCTTACATTACTTAGTAGGCGCTCCATAGCTCAGTGGTAAAGTGATAGCTGTTTCTAAGCAAAACACTTAGGTTCGAATCCCACGTCCAATACATACAATTTCTATTTTATTGAACATTTTTTTTATTGAACCCTTAATTTGTATGAATATTAATCTTTTCACCTTCTATTTGTAAATCGTCATTTAATAGTGTTTCTTTTTTAAGTCAAAATTCAATTCAATTCAATTAAAGTGATGTTTAGCTTAGTTTTGTTTAAAATTAAGAAGCTTAAATGTTTCTTTGATAGTGTACGCACACACACACACGTACGGTCTTTTTATCATCACGTCCTGTTTGAGTTTCATAACCCTGAGGGCAGTAGAGGCTCCTTCGTGCCTCGGCGGCGTCCCCATCCCGAGGCGAGGTTGAACCCTTAATTTGTAAGAATATTAATATTTTCACCTTCTATTTGTAAATCGTCAGTTAATATCATTTCTTTTTAAAATCAAAATACAACTAAATTCAATTAAAGTGCATGTTTAGCTTACTTTTGTCGCTTAAAATTAAGAAGCTTAAATGTTTCTTTGTTGGTGTGCACAGGGTGGGTGTGGGGGAGCGCGCGTCACAGGCTGAGGGTGACAGGTGAAAATAACACTAATAACCATAATATACAATCTGCAACTTTATTCATTTACATGTATTCATTGCAAAGTAATTGACAAATGAACCAATTAACGCATAATGAGAGAGAAAAAAAAACTTAAAAACTCGCATAAAGTAAAAGTTCCAGAAAAGTGTTCCAGTCCTCTCCTCACACGCCTTGCAGTCCCATTTCACAACACACAGATGATTAAGAAAGCAAAAAAACGAGCATTCACAATCCTAAAGTTAATGATCGCAGACAAATATTTATCACTCGTATGTTCTTATTACGTGAATGTGTTTGTTGTTGTGTTGTCTGTACTTCCTCTAACAGCAGCCTTCCATGACCTGCCTCCACCTGCCTCGCCTCGCCCCTCGCCATAATACCCACCACAACAACGGATTATTTTATTTTATAGTAAGACGAGCGGCCAGCGAATAAAAACTAGATTTGGGTCAGGCAGTCGGGGCAGCGTGACGGCCTCTGCGCAGACCTGGTGTGGCGTTCCCAGCAGTCTGTGTATTCGGTGCAGTCCACCTTTGTTTACCAACAAAAGAAAATGCGAACTGCACATGCGCGGAGGCGAATAATAGAAATAAGAAAATAATTATTACATCATGATGGCACAACAGAGGATGAGAGTGAGGGGCTAGTAGTCCTCAAGAAAACAAAAACTTGAAAACTTGGTGAAGTGTGTTTATTGTGCTGGTAAACTCACTCTGCACACAAGATACGAAAATTGTTATGTGGTTTTGGTCGTGCAATGCAGTGAGTGTGAGAAGATTATGTATGAAGATGTGCCTGAACATGTCGCTGATGAAATAAAGACGAAGAAAGATGTAACAGACACCAATGATATCTTAGTCCTATATTTATATTTAAGTATTTCAGATACATACCTATATTTATAGAACTGTAACATTCTTCCCATTCAAAGAGATATCTCAAAGAGAGGGAAATAGGGGACCAGGAAGCAAAAATCTGAGCAAAAAATATCTGTTGCAAGAAGGATATTAAAGTAATTCCAAACTTTAGGTGGCGTTTCTCGAAAAAATATTTTCTTTAACTTCAAAGCAATATATCTCATTTAGTTTTCATAACAAATCAATTCTGTAAAAATTATATTGATTACAAAACACTACTATAAATATATTTTCAAACATAATTCTTGTTTGGGAAAAAGCAAGAGATTTGTAGTCCATTTTATCTTATTAATTATTTTTAGCATTTTCAAAAACATGTTTTTTACGTCAGACATGTAACGTTTATGGTAAATCTGTCTGAATATATTTTTTGCATACTGTATACAATAAACATTAAACTCACAAACGTTCATCAAATTTGGAACATTAGTATCAGAGATCTGTTCGATTAAATATACGCCCAAAAATGCAAAAAAAAACCCACTTTAACATTTAAAAAAATGAAATCTCAAATATTGGCTGATACACTTTCTATACATTTCTAAGACTGCAAAGAAGATTCCCTGAAAGTTTCGTTGAAATCCATCAACAAATGAGGGACCCCGGAGTCTCCCCTTAATATTACATTGTGACTATGTAACGTTATGCTTTATTGACGTCAAACCTACGAGCATCATAGCAGAATAGAATAATCCAGGCCAGGAGGAATACATAGGAATACATAGGAAGAACAGTCAACAGGAGACTTTTTGGTCTATATTGAGGACTAGCCGCAAAGCCGCCCTCCGGGCGGACTTTTTGGCTAGCTCCTGCGGAGGGCTATTGGTGGGCCTTCGGCCCACCACCTGTGTTTGGTGGGCCTTCGGCCCACCAAACATGGACTCTCCAGATAGCCCCTTCTAACTTTCCTGAAATCATGGATGTAGAAATGTATGTATTCCCCCCACCCATTCACTCACCCATTACCCATCACCCCCCACCCATTCACTCACCCATTACCCATCACCCCCCACCCATTCACTCACCCATTACCCATCACCCCCCACCTATTCCCTCACCCATCACCCATCATCCCCAACCCATCACCCCCCACCCATTCACTCACCCATCACCCCACACCCATTACCCATCACCCCACCCATTCACTCACCATTACCCATCACCCTACATCAAGGTTTCCTCAATTCTCGCAACCCACTTTTTTTTCACAATTATCGCTAATAGGTTGCTAAAAAAAGAAGAAAAAAGTGATCGGATCATCTCATAATTGGGCTTAAAACCTTTCCCTGGTCAACCCGATTCCAAAAATGTGCCATATGAGGTGATTGCGCCACGGGGGCGGAACCTATACCAGACACACACACACACACACACAGACAGACAGACTTTCGCTTATTTTACCATTACCCATCACCCCCCACCTATTCCCTCACCCATCACCCATCACCCCAACCCATCACCCCCCACCCATTCACTCACCCATCACCCCACACCCATTACCCATCACCCCACCCATTCACTCACCCATTACCCATCACCCTACATCAAGGTTTCCTCAATTCTCGCAACCCACTTTTTTTTTCCCACAATTATCGCTAATAGGCTGCTAAAAAAAAAAAAAAAAAAAAAAAAATCGGATCATCTCATAACTGGGCTTAAAACCTTCCCCTGGTCAACCCGGTTCCAAAAATGTGCCATATGAGTTGATTGCGCCACGGGGGGCGGAACCTATACCAGACACACACACACACACACACACACGCAGACAGACAGACAGACACACTTTCGCTTATATTATTATAGATTACCCATCACCCCCCCCTATTCCCTCACCCATCACCCCCAACCCATCACCCCCCACCCATTCACTCACCCATCACCCCACACCCATTACCCATCACCCACCCATTCACTCACCCATTACCCATCACCCACCCATTCACTCACCCATTACCCATCACCCTACATCAAAGCTTCCTCAATTCTCGCAACCCACTTTTGTTTTCACAATTCTCGCTAATAGGCTGCTAAAAAAAAAGAAAAAAAAAAGTGATCGGATCATCTCATAAGTGGGCTTATGACCTTCCCCTGGTCAACCTGATTCCAAAAATGTGCCATATGAGGTGTTTGCGCCACGGGGGGCGGAACCTATACCACACACACACACACACACACACACACACACACACACACACACACACACACAGACGGACACACTTTCGCTTATATTATTATAGATTACCCATCACCCCCCACCTATTCCCTCACCCATCACCCATCACCCCCAACCCATCACCCCCCACCCATTCACTCACCCATCACCCCACACCCATTACCCATCACCCCACCCATTCACTCACCCATTACCCATCACCCTACATCAAGGTTTCCTCAATTCTCGCAACCCACTTTTTTTTTCACAATTATCGCTAATAGGCTGCTAAAAAAAAAATAAAAAAAAAATAATCGGATAATCTTATAACTAGACTTAAAACCTTCCCCTGGTCAACCCGGTTCCAAAAATGTGCCATATGAGTTGATTGCGCCACGGGGGGCGGAACCTATACCAGACACACACACACACACACACACACACACACACAGACAGACAGACAGACACACTTTCGCTTATATTATTATAGATTACCCATCACCCCCCCCCCCTATTCCCTCACCCATCACCCATCACCCCAACCCATCACCCCCCACCCATTCACTCACCCATCACCCCACACCCATTACCCATCACCCCACCCATTCACTCACCCATCACCCCACCCATTCACTCACCCATTACCCATCACCCCACCCATTCACTCACCCATTACCCATCACCCTACATCAAGGCTTCCTCAATTCTCGCAACCCACTTTTGTTTTCACAATTCTCGCTAATAGGCTGCTAAAAAAAAGAGAAAAAAAAAAGTGATCGGATCATCTCATAAGTGGGCTTATGACCTTCCCCTGGTTAACCTGATTCCAAAAATGTGCCATATGAGGTGTTTGCGCCACGGGGGGGCGGAACCTATACCACACACACACACACACACACACACACACACACACACACAGACAGACACACTTTCGCTTATATTATTATAGAAGAAAAGAAAATATTACGTACGGCCGAAGTAATTGAGTTGGGCAGTTGATGCTAAGTATTTATCTAGTTTAGTAGTTGAGTAAGAGGATTTTACATAGGATTACATAGGAGTAACAGACACCAGGAGACCTATTGGTCCATAGCGAGGGTATCTGCTGAACTACATACTACTAACTATCAACTACTTGTAAGAAAACAGTTGGAAAATGATACCATGTCCCTAAAGAGGATAGGAACATGGAAGTTTCATAGTGCAGAATTATAGGATATGAAAAATACTAACTACAACTACCACTACCACTACAACTAATCGATACGGGGGACTAGATACGAATTCGCACTATCAATACCCATTTACTTTACAGTGCGCGTCAAGCCTGTTTTTGAATGTAGTTATTGTGTTGGCTCCGACAACATTTGCTGGTAACTTGTTCCATCGATCAACGACTCTAACATTGAAATAATTTTTACGGAGATCGGTGATGCAACGTTGACCGTTTAGTTTTAAACCATTATTTCTTGTTGTCACTTGAGTTGAAAGCTCGAATAGGTTCTCTTGATTAATGACATCAAAACCTTTTAGGATCTTAAAGGTTTCTATCAAGTCCCCACGGATTCTACGATCCTTTAAGGAAAACATATTAAGTTTCCGCAGTCTCTCTTCATAAGATGAATTTCGCAGAGATGGAATTTGTTTGGTTGCTCTTCTTTGCACTGATTCCAATTTGGCTTGATCTTTTACGAAACAGGGCGACCAGAATTGAACGGCATATTCCAAGTGCGGCCTAACCAAGGACGTGTATAATTGTGTCATTACTTTCGGAGTTTTATGTTCAAAATTACGTTTAATAAAGCCCAACATCATATTTGCCTTTTTACTGGCAGCTAGGCAATGCGAACTGGTTTTCAGATCATTACTGATGATGACACCTAAATCCTTTTCCTGCTGTACTTCAGCTAACGATTTATTTTGCATTTGATAGTTATATTTGAGGTTATCGTTGCCTATATGCATTACTTTACATTTATCGGAATTGAATTTTAATAGCCATTTATCACTCCATCTGATAGTTTGTCGAGATCACTTTGTATGAGTTCGCAGTTTTCTCTAGTATATGCTTTACCGCCTAATTTGGTGTCATCTGCAAATTTTGATATTTTAGATACAAGTCCGCAGTCCAGATCGTTGATATATATCAGAAAAAGAGTAGGACCCAAGACCGAGCCCTGAGGCACCCCACTAGTGACATCTAACCAATCAGATGCCTCACCATTTATTACTACCCGTTGTTTACGATTTGAAAGCCAATCGCCAATCCATGAACATAATTGTTCTCCTATGCCATGTGCCCTTAGCTTGGTCAACAGTCGCTTATGTGGAACTGTATCGAAGGCTTTCTGAAAATCAAGGTATATTACATCCGAGGGAATTTTAGCGTCCCAGTTTGAATAAATGACATTAAAAAAATCCAGTAGGTTTGTTAAGCAGGATCTCTTATTTCGAAATCCATGCTGGGAGTTTAGTATAGAGTTATTTTCATCGAGAAAAGACACTATTTTATCCCGCAATATTTTCTCAAATAGTTTAACAATCACGGACGTTAGACTAATTGGGCGATAATTACTTGCGAGGCTCTTACTCTCTTTCTTGAATATCGGTGTAACATTAGCTAATTTCCACATACTAGGAACATTTTTTTCACTTAGCGATTTATTGAAAATAATCTTTAATGGGAGCGAAAGTTGACTGTGACATTCGCGAAGTAGTCGCGGCGAGATTTCGTCCACCCCCACGGATTTTGCTGGGTCAAGGAGGAGGGAGAAGTCTGGGAGAAGGAGGAGGAGGAGCATTTGGTAGATACGGATAGGCAAACACACGTACAAGTCGCCTGTCGCCTCCGTGGTGTAGTGGATAGCGTGCCTAGCTACGAAGCTGCGGGCCCTGGTTCGAATTCGGGCCAGGGCAAGTCGGCGACCAGCCACACCAGCTGTCCTTCCTTCCTTTCGGGGTTGTAAAATGGGTACCTGGGGCAACCTGGGGAAGGTAACTGTGGTAATCCGGGTGTCACACTAGCCCTGTGTCCAGGGGTAACGGGTCTTCACCCAACACAGGCTCTAAGGGCTAATGCCACGGAGTTGAGCACTGAATGCCACGCGCAGCATAACGTATGCTCCCATCTTTACCTATTGACTCCGCACTAACTACCTGATGACCACTTTATTTGTGAACCAGTTTATCCCTATTTATTTTTTAATCTTTATGCCCTCTTGCTTGTTAGCGGTACAGTACGGCGTAAACCACTGCTCTCTATATAGTATCCATCACGGCACCATATCAAAAAGTTTAGAAATGCTGCATAGTTATCACGTTAACACCGCTGTAGCCTGTCTCCGGTCACCCCTGTTAATATTTGAAACCCTTTTACGCACCGCGCCATTATCTAGCGAGGAAGTAATGCACGCCGGGACATAACTATGGCTTAGTAAGTAAAAGGCTAACATGATGACGCAATCGATGGCGCTGCAACGCAATGCACCGTCTGCTGCGTCACTTTATATCACGTTAAGTGGCCCTAAAAATGCAACCCGACGAGTGCTTCCCGGAGAGGCTTTAATAGTCGAGATTACTTCAAGGAAATGTATTGCGTTATCCTTTAATGGAACTCGAATGCTTTACCTTATCGTTGTATTGTCATTAGTATTGCTATTGTTATTATTATTATCGTTAACATTATTATTACTATCACAGTATCATGACTATTATCGTATATATTATATGCATATCTAAATACAACTATTGCTTCGTGAATGTTTACTTCTTGGTCATTAAACTATTCATGCACATATACATTCTCTTTGGTGAAATTTTAATACTCCTGAACTTTCCTACAACCACAATAAGCGTGAATACTTTAATAACTGTACTATAACACCGGCCAACAAAGGATTTATTGAATTACATAATTCATACAAGTAATTAAGACTGATGGAGAGTCACTAGATGTTTACGTACAGTTTCCCCTTATGAAAAACAACATAACTGCTCGATTACCTGTAATTACTTCTTAATCACCAAGGGTTGTTTGTCTGTGGGACTCCACGACCTCGCTCAGGGGAGGACACGCCACTCGCAGACGTAGGGGTCGTTCTTGGGGGATCGGAGAATATTATAGTTTCTTGCATTTATGGCTTAGTCTTGCATCTTTTCTTATATCTTTTATGGCTTACTCTTATAGGCTTTCCAAGAGAGAAAAGAGAATAAGAAATATAAGAGAAAAGCTTCCATTTAATATACATAATGGTTAGTATGTGTGTATGTGTGTGTGTGTGAGAATGTGTATGTGTGTGTGTGTGTGTGTGTGTGTGTGTGTGTGTGTGTGTGTTGTGTGTGTGTGTTTGTGGTGTGTGTGTGTGTGTGTGTGTGTGTGTGTGCAAAGCTTCACACACACACACCCTCGAAGTAGTAATATGACGTCTCAATTATCACCCACAATGTTTATGAAGTCCCTGCGGATCCAATCGTTATAAAAACATGAACTCGCATAAAAACACGCGACCCACCGTGCTATTAAAATAGTATTATTGCTCGGCTTTTCGACATCAACATCTTTATACTTCTACTCGTTGTAATGCAAGGTTGAGAACAAAGGCAACACTAACACGCGATAGTCTTGGTCCCTCCATGTCTCACACTCGTACTTTATACCTTCATCGTCTTCTTCCTCGAGTTATCATTAAAAAATATCATATGTCACCTTGAAGAGTAAGATGACGCTACACATTTTTTTTGTGACACGCTTTCCATTGTGTTCAAACTGTAGAAGAGGAGGAGGAGGAGGAGGAGGAGGAGGAGGGAGGAGGAGGAGGAGGAGGAGGAGGAGGAGGAGGAAGAGGAAGAGGAAGAGGAAGAGGAAGAGGAGGAGGAGCAGGAGGAGGTAGCAAAAGAGGAGGAGGAAGAAAAAGAAGAGGAGGAAGAAAAAGAGGAGGAAGAAAAAGAGGAGGAAGAAAAAGAGGAGGAATAGGAGGAATTGAAGGAACAGGAGAAGGATTAGGATGAGGAGGAGGAAGAAGAAAGGGAGAAGAAAGAAAAAAAGGAGGAGTAGCAGGAAGAAAATAAACATGAGAAGGATTATGAGAAAGAGGAGAAAGGAAATTAGAGAAGAAAAATGAGCGTAGAAGGAAGACAATGAACAGGAGAAGGATTATGAGAAGGAGGAGAAAGGAAAACAGGAGAAAGAAGGAAAAAAGAAGGAAAAGGAGGAAAAGAATAAACAGGAGAAGGACTATAGGAGGAGGAGGAGGAGGAGGAGGAGGAGGAGGAGGAGGATTAACAGGGGAAGGATTAGGAGGAGGAAGGGACGTGGGTGACTGGCTGAGACCTTCAATTAGTTGGGTAAACATGTCATCCCCTGTGAGGGAGTTTAGGGAGACGAGCGAGCTGATTCCCCTCTCGTGACACAATATTGTAGTCATGCATCATAACGCCTAATACTATGGTTATGAAGGCAATTTGTTTAATAATGTATAGACCAATCTCTCTCTCTCTCTCTCTCCTCTCTCTCTCTCTCTCTCCTCTCTCTCTCTCTCTCTCTCTCTCTCTCTCTCTCGCTCTCGCTCTCGCTCTCGCTCTCGCTCTCGCTCTCGCTCTCGCTCTCGCTCTCTCTGCTCTCGCTTCGCTCTCGCTCTCGCTCTCCTCTCGCTCTCGCTCTCGCTCTCGCTCTCTCTCTCTCTCTCTCTCTCTCTCTCTCATTAATTGTAACATAAAAGACTCCTGAGTACAATAGATAACCAGACATATGCTTAAGTCTACTCGCCTTCAAAGCTTGGGGACAAAATCGACCCCAAAATGATAATGTCTGCTGGCTGACTTTAGAGTTTAGACGCTCAGTTAGACTTGCTCGTTAATGGTGTTGAACTTTAGCTATTAGTCACTTCCACTTGTCCCACGCAGCGCTCTATGGGTGTTGGTGTTGAGAAGTTGTGTTTAGGCGCCGTTCAGGCTTGCACACACACACACACACACACACACACACACACACACCACACACACACAACACACCACCACACACACCACACAGCCACACGACACAGCTACACGCTCCACACACACACCACACACAACACACACACACACTACCACACATCACACACACACACCACACACAACACACCACCCACACACACACACACACACACACACACACACACACACACACACACACACACACACACACACACCACACACCACACACACACACACACACACACACACACACACACACACACACACACACACACACACACACACACACACACACCGAGGACCGTAGCTGGGGAATAATATAGGAGGACCCTAATTAATTGGAAGACTGTAAATGGGAGCTGTAAGGGAAACTATATTGTACTATGTAGGAGATCTGCTTAAAGGGTAAGGGTAAGGATAAGGGTTTTAAGGGTAAAGCCATACTGTACAGGAAGGGATTTGTAAGGGTAAAGGAAGTCTGAGAGGAGATCTACAAGAGGAAACTTCGGTGACTGTTGGTGTATAATGGAGAAATATTTTAGAACTTGTGAGATGAAAGTTAAAAAGGAAGCAGTAATGGGAACACTGGCTGCTAATGTACTAAGTTACACACACGTAGGTTTTTCAGGGAGGAAATGAATGGTTGTTGTGTATATATAGAGAATGGAGATACTGGATGAGGCTTTAATTCAGAGTTTGCCTGTGTCTTTGGCTGCATCAGGTATATATAATGGTCAAAGTACCGATTCTACAAAGTTCTGAAATATGGAAGTTTAGCTGATTAATGATAAGTTTTCTTTCTAATGACAGGCAATTATGTAACTAAGCATTTGTTTATTCATAATCAATACAGCTTTACAGTAATATCGTTTATCTTATTACAGGACACAACATACCTGTATAAATACGTACAAAGCTATTTCTAATAAGTGTTTTGAATAAGAGCAGACAGTTGTAGTTTCAGGAACATTTATCATTATCGTAATTAAATTAATATGAATGCTAATACTACGCTACTTGGCGGAAAAAATATGCAATTGCAGTATGTATATTTATTCTCTGGTAATTTACGTGGTTAAGTCATTGTGTGTGTGTGGTGTGCGAGTGTGTGCGTGAAGTGGTGAGTGACGCGACGCCCCGCGAGGATAAGTGAGCTAATCAGGGCCATTTAACGTAATTGGATCAGGTAAATCGTGTCAGGTGTCATTACGTTTTTTTGAAAGGTATATGATTAAACTGTAATTACATTGGTCACGGGAGAATTCCGATAGACTCGATTTTTTTCTTTGGATCTATTTTGTGTATTTCTATTTTTCATACAATATTCCCTTCGTATGTCTGTTTGCCTTCCCGGTAAGAGTCCCTTTCAACTCATATATTTTTATTCCGATAGGGGAGAGCGAGGCAGGTTGCATGGAGGGTAGGTTGCATCATTGCCTCTAACTCGCATTAACTTGTTTTATTATTATTATTGTTGTAGTTGTAGTAGTAGTAGTTTATAGTAGTAGTAGTAGTAGTAGTAGTAGTAGTAGTATTAAGACGATGTACGTGTGATAACATGCTAGTTAGAGGCAATGATGCAACCTACCCTCGATGCAACCTGCCCCGCTCTCCCCTAAACTATTTTTTTCTTCATATATTGATCTATTTAGTACAATATTTATTTTTCATACAATCAGCCCTAACTATGTATGTTTTGCCTTCAATTTAAGAGTCCCTTTTCACTAATGTAACTTTTTTCAAACATAATCTCTCTCTATATATTTCTCTATGCTACTCGCTACTAACATATTCAATTTTTATTCTTATAGATATTCAGTCCCTTCGTCTTTGCATCATCATATTAAAAGCACCTCTTGACTACCCTACCCTTTGTACTGTTCTATAATATGACCTCGTTTGCCCCTGTGTACATGTTTACTACCAAGTGGCATCGTATTACTTGTGTGTCAAGATCGCCGCGTGGGTTTGATGGGCAGGGTCAGGTGTGTTATCGCAGGTGTGCAGTGTTCTCCCCGACAGAGGAATAAGAACATAAGAACATAAGAAAATAAAGAAGCTACAAGAGGCCGCGAGATCTACACGAGGTAGTTCCTGTTCCTTAACACAACCTACATCTACTTTTCATCCCCATCCATGAAATTATCTAGCCTCCTTTTAAAGCTCCCTAATGACTCCGCACTAACTACCTGTCTACTGAGTCCATTCCAATCATTTACCGCCCTATTTGTGAACCAGTTCTTCCCTATTTCTTTTTTTAATGTACTCTTTTCCAGCTTGAATCTGTTACTTCTTGTTCTGAATAGCGTTGAGTCGTCCTGGACACCTGTAACGTCGGGTCATGAGAGGGGCGCTTCACTGCCACCCTGGAATGTGATCTTTTCTTTGTCCCGTGTTCTTAGAATTAAAGTGTTCAGTTTCGTGAGTATAAAAGATGAAGCGAATGTAAAGCCAAAAATATTTCATCCATTTCCTCTTTGTTTATTTTGTATGTTATTTTATGGAAATTAGTTACCCGGCTCTTGTTTTATTCGAGAGGATGAAACTACACTTTTGTATGCCACAATATGACTTCTTTGTGTTTTGGTATTGAGTTTTCAAGGTTTTTTTGTTGCGTATTTTGACACAGTTTCGGTGTTGCAGTGGTTCTTTCCCTCCTCAGTAACAAGTTCGTCACCATGATGCCATTATAACTGCATCAGCTACATACACTTACCAAAAATAATACCAGATTTTTTTTTCATCATAACCTGGAATTTTTTAACATCTTCCTTCCTTCCTTCCTTCCTTCCTTCCTTTATCTTTCCTTCCCTTCCTTCATTTATCTTTCCTTCCCTTCCTTCATTTATCTTTCCTTCCCTTCCTTCATTTATCTTTCCTTCCCTTCCTTCCTTTATCTTTCCTTCCCTTTCTTCCTTTATCTTTCCTTCCCTTCCTTCATTTATCTTTCCTTCCCTTCCTTCATTTATCTTTCCTTCCCTTCCTTCATTTATCTTTCCTTCCCTTCCTTCCTTTATCTTTCCTTCCCTTTCTTCCTTTATCTTTCCTTCCCTTCCTTCATTTATCTTTCCTTCCCTTCCTTCATTTATCTTTCCTTCCCTTCCTTCATTTATCTTTCCTTCCCTTCCTTCATTTATCTTTCCTTCCCTTCCTTCCTTTTCACAAACATTATGCAGAAGACAGATATGAAAACAACGAAAACTTTTATAGAACTCAACTCGTGTTTTAATTTTTTCCGCATCTTTGACAGTGATACGTACGGCCGATTTTTCTTTCCCCTTCATTTAACCTTAACCCGCCGACCCACTCTGTACATCTAGATGAGAAAACAAGAACAACATAACGGTACAGAGCCGTCAACGTGAGCGACAAGTTTTTGGGGTACAATCAATGATCCTCAGATAACTTTGGAGGCTGTTCGCTACGTGATTTATATTTCCCACCATCATTCAACAACTGACGTAGCTGCGGGAGGAGGAGGAGGAGGAGGAGGAGGAGGAGGAGGAGGTGGTGGTAAGGTGAGGTGAGGTGCGCTGGAGAGTCGGCAACCTTGCTCCTGGGAAACGTGTGAGTCTTAGAACCTCATGGTGGTTAGTGAGGGAGATTACGAGGGAGTGAGAGTAATAGAGGTTGTGATGGGGAAGCCGTAGAGAGTTGTGAGGGGGGAGGAAGGGGACCGAATAGCCTGCGCCTCCTTGAAAGTGTGTGAAAGGATGGTGTAAGGTTGTAGGTTGTGTTGTGTTGTGTGAGGTTATAGGTTTGTGTTGTGTTGTGTGAGGTTATAGGTTTGTATTGTGTTGTGTGAGGTTATAGGTTTGTGTTATGTTGTGTGAGGTTATAGGTTGTGTTGTGTTGTGTGAGGTTATAGGTTTGTGTTGTGTTGTGTGAGGTTATAGGTTGTGTTGTGTTGTGTGAGGTTATAGGTTTGTGTTGTGTTGTGTGAGGTTATAGGTTTGTTTGTGTTGTGTGAGGTTGTAGGTTGTGTTGTGTTGTGTGAGGTTGTAGGTTGTGTTGTGTTGTGTGAGGTTATAGGTTGTGTTGTGTTGAGAGGGAAGGAAGGTTATAGGCAATGGTTGTGAGATGATGAGTAAAGTAAAGATGGAATAAATTGGCTATTGTAAACAGTATATGGTGTTTATGTTTGTATATGTGATTGAAAGATATTACTGGTGGGTTTTTTTCTTTCATTTTTAAATCTCAAAGGACTGGCCAAGGGGAAAAAAGTAAACAAAAAGCCCGCTAGCTGCCAGTCCCTATAAGGCAGACAGTAAAAAAATGTAGGTGGTATTAGTGATAATTTAACTCCAAGCCCCATTATAGTCTACAGGGGTTTGCAAAGGGCGTGTATAATTGTATAGTCATTTCATAAGCACTCACACCCTCGCTTCACATTTACTATTGCCCAGAATAACATTTAATTGCACCAGTATATTACCGAAGTGTTATTAAACGCGCCACTTAATGCAGAGGCGACGGGCCGTCCTAAGGGAACCATATTTCACAGAAGGTAACGGGGTGTGGGTTCTCTTGGCTCCCCCCTTCCACGCCTCATCCTCCCGGCTCCTGCGCTTCCTCATGGCTCCCTCGCGGTCAATAAAGTATCTATCTATACATATTTATCTATTTGCCTGACCGCGCCCTCCTGCCTTTTAGCTATCCTTCCATTTCCTTCACTTTTCCTCAACGCTCTATTTTCTCGTGTGATCTCTCGCTCCTCCTTACTCCATCCTTGCCTCCTTCTTGGCCTCCTTCTGCCTCATGTCCCTCCTTCCTCCACCCCCGAGGAAGATATTGATCCCCGGCGTGTCGCTTCCCGCCGAGGACTGGGTGTGTACGAGGGGAACTCTGCTATTTTTGTCTATAATACGTATATTTAAAGCAAGTTTTCACATGTAAATTCGCCAATAA
>JACEEZ010020968.1:1185587-1188087 GCA_016584305.1 Chionoecetes opilio
GCATAAATATTAGCCTGAACCGCATTCCCGAAGTAATATGAATGTTGAGACCTTCATAAGTTTCGATAGTTTCATATTCTTCCACGACAAAAACTAAACGATAATGTCTTCTAAAGGATTTCCCAACCCTATACCTGGGAATCTGCCGTCATAACTGAGGGAAAAAATAGCGTTCAGGATAAAAGAAAAGAACATAACAAGGGAAGGAAGTGGTGAACAGGGATGTAAAGGGGAAAAATAAGAATAATTAAGCTAGAACAACTCCAGAAAACCACTTATATTCCACCAGGCACAAGTCTTTATTCTACCAACGACATTGTCAGGAAATTGGCTCGTGTCTTTTTTTACATCATTGCCACACGTGTAGTCAGGCATTTAATTAATTACCACCTGAATCCTTGTTACCTGAGCCCTCACCTGCAGTATGTAAGATATATTATGCAGCACCACCATACACTATTTAATCCCTTGAGACCCAGAACGTATTTCCTTTGTAATTTCGCTACCATTAGACAATTTTTAGTGAATATAAGCAATATTTTATAGATATGACCTGTTTAGTATCCTTGTCCACTAACAAATTTGGTATATTCAGTTACTTTTCGTAATTTTATGGCTCGATTACAAACATTTTTTTATAGCAAAGAAAAGATCTGGGCGCGAAGAGGTTAACTATGACACCTAAAACTCTCTTATCATATTTTCACTCTTTCATCCCCTTCACTGGTAATCTCTAGAACTCTCTTCCTGTTTCTATTTTCCACTTTCCTACGACTTAAATTTATTCAAAAGAGGAGTGCCAAGACACATCCCGAACTAAATTGGCCCACCTCCTTTTCTTTATTATCTTATTGTCTTCTTTATAGAGACTGGCAACTTAGGCGGGCTTTGTGTTACCTCTTTTTTTGTCTTTGGCCAGTCCTTTGTGATGTAAAAAAAAAAATCTACACCAGTGAGAAATGGTACAAATCAGCATAATGAGCTTAGTAAAAACTGTCTCTAGGTTTACTCGCTAATTGGATACCTGCGGTCTACCTGGGGCGAATAAACCAAGGTGTGGCGGTGGTCATAATGGTGTCCGTGGTTCAGAGGTGTTTGTCTCCCCTCGACAGGCTTACAGACCGAGGGGCAGGGAAGGGCGCCGCGGGAAAACACTGAATTATGTATGCCAACGCCTTCCTGCCCTTTTGTGCTGTACTGAAAGGGGATGTTGGTGTTGGAGGATTGTAAATGAAACTAAAGGAGTTAATGGTGCTTTACATATTTTTTTACTCTCTCTCTCTCCTCTCTCTCTCTCTCTCTCTCTCTCTTCTCTCTCTCTCTCCTCTCTCTCTCCTCTCTCTCTCTCTCTCTCCTCTCTCTCTCTCTCTCTCTCTCTCTCTCTCTCTCTCTCTCTCTCTCTCTCTCTCTCTCTCTCTCTCTCTCTCTCTCTCTCTCTCTCTCTCTCTCTCTCTCTCTCTCTCTCTCTCTCTCTCTCTCTCACTATTTGGTTAAGGCGAACAAAAGCAATTTCATACTCGTACACCAAGTAATTCTCTCTCTCTCCTCTCTCTCTCTCTCTCTCTCTCTCTCTCTCTCTTCTCTCCTCTCTCTCTCTCTCTCTCTCTCTCTCTCTCTCTCCTCTCTCTCTCTTCTCTCTCTCTCTCTCTCTCCTCTCTCTCTCTCTCTCTCTCTCTCCTCTCTCCTCTCTCTCTCTCTCTCTGTCTTAGTGTTGGAAGGCTCGCACTTAATACATTACCTACTGTTGTCTAAGAATTCCTGAGAAAAAGATTGGTTTCCACACACGAAAAAAAATAAAGCCAACACATTATGCAGGAAAGCGTCTGCCTGAGGAAAACTGGCACGTTGCAACCCCAAGGCACTATTTTGACTGCATATATTTTCCTTGCATTAGCACACAAATGATTTACAGAATGACGCTGTACTAAGCAAACTCTTTAACCTGTTTCCAAATGGCTTCAAATTCCCTTTATCCGCTGAAATATTGAAGCCACACTAGAGAAAATCACAAGTAAATTGATAAACTAAATGCAGGAAGGCAGACACAGGTGAAACAACGCAGACTGTAACAAAATTTGGAGAAAGTAAAGTGAGAGTGAGAATGGAATATAAGAGGATCCCATAAATTTGCAGATAAGGGAATAGAAAACGAGCATATCTTTGTATATTGTTCTCCAGAGGATCATATGAGTGATAAAGGAAGACGTATTTATGTACAGTCTGACAATACGTGTATGAAAGCAATATTCAAAGACATAAAAAATAAAGGAAATGTTTCGGATATCTATCAAGCTATTAATTAATTCGACACACATTTCACTCTGATGTTTTATGTTGCCAATATTTGAAAAGCAGATTAATAAGACATTGTATAGAATATCAACTAAATGGGTGACTGGCATAAGAAAAACTAAGAAAGGATAATAATAATATATATTCCATTATGAAAAGCTAAAGGGAGACCGAGCAACATGATAATGCTGTACAAATGCGCATAAAA
>JACEEZ010020968.1:1190587-1193087 GCA_016584305.1 Chionoecetes opilio
TTTCACTTCATAAATCACGCTATTATTATAATCTCTATAATGTGATAGCCTTGTGGCGGGATTTTTACCAAAATAAATACATTAACATTAACCACATATAACAAAAAAGACATTATCTAAAAAAGAGCAGGAGAGGTAAAAGAAGGAAGACGAGGAAGAGAAATGAGGGGCGATAAAGATTGAAGAAGGGAAAAGGAAAGAGGAGAGGAGTGATGAGCAGAGAGGATGAAAAGATGGATGGAGGAGTGAGGAAGAGGAGGAGGAGGAAAGCGGAAGGGAGACAGAGGAGAAAGGAGTGAAGAGAGAAGGGAAGGAAAGACAAAGGAGAGACAAGATATCTGAGAAGCTACAGAAAGACGAGGAGGAAGATGAACAACAATATAATAAATAGATACCTTAGAAGCTTTTAGTTTTACCTACAGTATAGAGATGACCCCTAATAACCCGATGATGATGATGTTTAATGATTAAGTTTACTAATGAGGTCAAGAAGTATTTCCCTCTGGACAGGGCAGTAAAAACAGGAGACAAAATAAGAAACAAGGAAAGGAAGAGTATGAAACATGTACCTTTGAGTTGACAAGTGAGAACATATTACACTCAGAAATAAGGGGTATATTAAGGGTAGAATTGTTACATCGCACCATCACTACCCTTTTTAAACCCTATGTCCAGGCTGGAAGGTAGATGCTGCCAATTATACCCTTTACCTACCCTTTATCTACCCTTTTTAGACGAGAGGGTTGGAAAAGGGTATATTTGCGTCGATCCGAAAGGGTATATTTGTAAGGGTAGAAAAAGGGTAGCAGTATTTCATCACTACAAATACCCTTTTTCTACCCTTTTCCTACCCTTTTTTTCAAAGAGTGTAGGTGAAAAAACAAACATGTATAAAAAGTGAAGTATATATAGTATAGAAAGATAATGTGTTGTAGTTGTGTCTGTAATGCAATTGCTTCCTTCTGGGTGTATTCATATTCCTTTTCTCTGTACTTCCCACGACTTTATCATATTCTATTTGATTTAATTTCATTTATTATTCTATTTTGTATTTTTGTTTTGTTATATTATACTACATTATATTTCTTGTTGACTTACTATTTATTTATTTTTATATATTTGATAAAATGTTCGCAAAATTCAGGGCATTTTGGGAAGCCTTACTAATGAATATTCCTCGTGGGAAATACATAAGAATTCCAAAAAGTCATATCATCACCTGTATTGTATGCGTGTAGGTGTGTACGTGACGTCAGAGTGTGAACAAACAACAATGCCAAGTGTTCATGGCTTGATGTAATACCAGGATACGTAAGTGAAGTAAACCAGACCTAGCTCTATCACAAAGCTTACCAACGCTCCCCTCCCACCCACAGCTGTGCTCGACCTCGACACAGATGAGCGGCCAGTGGTGCGCCGGGACCCATTGAACGGCAGAGGTATGTAAACACTTGAATTTTATGGCTTTTATCTGTTGTGATTTGGTTATTGAAAGGTCACATGTATACTGGCTCACATTGGCTCGTATTTGGCTCACAGTTCAATAATGACGAATTTGGCTACATTTTTCTTGGTTTGGTTACGTGATAAAATTTGATTACACTTGATTATCGTTCCTGTTCAATTAGGTTACGGTAGTTTTAGGTCGATGTGAATGTGTCGCAATATAGATGAATATGTTACAGCGTCCATAACCACACTGCAACCATGATTCGCCTGGTGCTGTAAAGTTTTGCGTTGTGTTATAACAAATATTGACACGTCTATAATAGTCCATAGTAGCTTGTTTTATCCTACTGTTTTATTTACCTGTTCCTCGGAATAACCAGTGTGTGTATTTTGCTCCTTCTTTATTATACAACACACTTCTTTAAATTCAAACCTGGGTAAGGCTTCCCAGTGACTAATGTGTAGTAAATTATGTCCATCCTAGCTTTAAATTCAGCCATTCCTGATCAAATGGCGGCGTTATTGTGAGAATCCATCTTGCACAGGAACTACCTCGTGCATGTAGGTCTCGCAGCCTCTTATATCTTCCTAATTTTCTTATGCATGAAGAGCTGTCAGGACCAAATATAACGCTTCGTCTGTTTGTTTATATCCACCGAATTCTGCGCATGCGCTGGACCAACCGGCACGGCGGATCTTCTGTACCGTCACACCGGGACTAACCTAACGTGAGCGTCCTTGCCAAACTGAATAGAGTATAGTGTAATATGTAGTTATTATCAGTAAAGTATTTCAATAATTTCTCTCTATATACATATATCATCTTAATTTTATATGCATGTCCCCGTCTTTGTCTCAGTGAAGAAAATGTCATCGAACAGTTTTCTTTCTCGTTTCTTACATTTTCCTTTTTCTCCCTCTGTTCCTTTGTCCACTTAATATTCTCCTTCCCTCCGTGCCGCCCTCCTCCTCCGCCTCATTCCATGCATCACTACTCGTTCCCATCTCTTACTCTTTTTCCAGGAACTCTCTTCTCTTTCCTGTTTCTCAA
>JACEEZ010020968.1:1200587-1203087 GCA_016584305.1 Chionoecetes opilio
ATCTCCCTCCCTATCTCTCTATCTCCCTCCCTATATCTCTATCTCCCTCCCTATATCTCTATCTCTCTCCCTATCTCTATCTCTATCTCTCTCCCTATCTATATCACCCTCCTATCTCTATCTCCCTCCCTATCTCTCTATCTACCTCCCTATCTCTCTATCTCCCTCCCTATCTCTCTAGTTATGTTCTTTAAAAATCGTTATGACCATACCATCAGTATTTTCCGAGACTTCAAGTTATTAAAGCTTCCAGATATCATACTCCTTCAAACCAATCTTTTTGTACATAAATCCATACACTCTTTACCTTTAGACCTTGGCTTTAGAGCAATACCCTACAATGTAACCCGAAGACCACATGATTTACGTATACCATTGTGCAGGACATCACATGCACAACAGAGTATCTTGTCAAGAGGAACTAAAAGCTGGAACAACTTACCAGAACATTTTATTACTGATGAAAACTTAAAATCTTTCAAACGTAACTTGATAAAAAGCATGCTTGACAAATACAATGAAAATTTATAAACTCTTTACAACCATAAATGTCATATTGTTTTTTTTTTTTTTTTTATGGTTATTAAGATTTTTTTTTTTTTTATGCATTTAAAATTATTGGTTTACTATTGTTAACTTCCATATTATCATCCATAAAATGTTATATTTTCAAAATGGCCTGACCAGTCCCTTGCTACGTTATTATGTATTATAGCTTTCAGGTCCTATAAAAGCTTCGGCTTATTGGACCTGGCTTTATCACTACATGTAATATGTTCATATGTACAAAACTACATGGCCAAATAAATATATCAATATCAATATCTATCTCCCTCCCTATCTCTATCACCCTCCTATCTCTCTATCTCCCTCCCTATCTCTCTATCTCCCTCCCTATCTCTCTATCTCCCTCCCTATTTCTCTATCTCCCTCCCTATCTCTATCCCTCCCTATCTCTCTATCTCCCTCCCTATCTCTCTATCTCCCTCCCTATCTCTCTATCTCCCTCCCTATCTCTCTATCTCCCTCCCTATCTCTCTATCACCCTCCTATCGCTATCTCCCTCCCTATCTCTATCTCCCTCCCTATCTCTCTATCTCCCTCCCTATCTCTCTATCTCCCTCTCTATCTCTCTATCTCCCTCCCTATCTCTCTATCTCCCTCCCTATCTCTCTATCTCCCTCCTATCTCTCTATCTCCCTCCCTATCTCTCTATCTCCCTCCCTATCTCTCTATCTCCCTCCCTATCTCTCTATCTCCCTCTCTATCTCTCTATCTCCCTCCCTATCTCGTGGTCGTGCGGAAGGGCCTGAATATAAGGGCCTATCCTCCTCCTCGCTTTCTCCTTCACGTAATTGTTATTCTGATGAAGGTAAAGGCAAATATGGGGGCATACGCTAAGCTGCACGTGGTCTCTGTGCTCATCTCCGTCGCATTAGCCTTTGAGCCTGTGGTGTGGACACAGCGCCCCCCCCCCCCTCTCTCTTCTCTCTCTCTCTCCTCTCTCTCTTCTCTCTCTCTCTCTCTCTCTCTTCTCTCTCTCTCTCCTTTCTCTCTCTTTCTCTCTCTCTCTCTTCTCTCCTCTCTCTCTCTTCTGAGCCTGTGGACCTATTACCATTACCCCGGGTCACAGGGCTAGTGTGACATCCAGGTTACCACAGTTACCTTCCCCAGCTTCCCATTTATCGACCAACCCCGAAAGGAAGGGTGAACAGCTGGTTTGGCTGTTTCCGACTTTCCTGGACCGGATTCGAACCAGGGCCCACAAATTCATAGCTAGGCGCTAGCCACTACACCATGGAGGCGAACGTTTGCTCTGATAAACCTTACGTAAAAATGAAGTTCAGTTCGAAGGATGCGTTTTTCTCATTCTTTTCGAGTATCACGAAGTCTAAGGATTTTTTTTCTTGTGTCCCCGCCTGCTCCATGAATTATTAAAGAGGACTCTAAGGTAAAGTTGTCCTTCTAGGGAAGTTTTCTAAAGTTCTTTGTTCAACAGTCGTGTTTGCCACTTTAAACAGAGCTCGTTCTTTTTATATCTTAGTGAGTTTTTTGTGTATTTTAGATTTGTGACTGTTTCTGTGTTTCGTTTTGAGTGTTCTTAGTATTTTCTTTTTTATTTGTTACTTTTGGCCATAACTATTTTGATTACGAGGTCCGAGTCTTATAAAAATGGGAGAACGGTTAAGGGTTTTATAGGTTGTGTGGTGCAGGAAGGGCGGTCATGCAGCGCCGCCCTTTACGAGGCACCAACGAGGTCATTCCCCTGAAGCGGCGGCTGTTTAGGTGTGAGCCTCGGGATGGGGACGCCGCCGAGGCACGAAGGAGCCTCTAGTGCCACCAGGGTTATGAAACTCAAACAGGACGTGTTGATTAAAGGACCGTACGTGTGTGTGTGTGCGTACACTATCAAAGAAACATTTAAGCTTCTTAATTTTAAACAAAAGTAAGCTAAACATCACTTTAATTGAATTTAATTGAATTTTGATTTAAAAAAGAA
>JACEEZ010020968.1:1210587-1228087 GCA_016584305.1 Chionoecetes opilio
TTTCACGTGGCGGGTGGTAATTGTGTTGGGGTAACAGTAGTGGTATTTTATCGTACTGAATGATTTTACATGAATGTTGCAATTTGAACTTATTAAGGTCAAGGAGTTTTAGCATGTTCATAGTCTTAAAAAGGGTTTGTATGCCAAAAAAACCTATTTGAATGATTTTAGATTTTTTTGGAATAAAAAGGGGGAAGCAAGTGAGTAGGATGATTACACCAGATGGGACACAGTATTGTAAATGTGGTAATACTGGGTTTATATAATACTTTAAAAAA
Source organism: Chionoecetes opilio (assembly GCA_016584305.1). Classification (NCBI taxonomy): domain Eukaryota; kingdom Metazoa; phylum Arthropoda; class Malacostraca; order Decapoda; family Majidae; genus Chionoecetes; species Chionoecetes opilio. The sequence goes on from JACEEZ010020968.1 coordinate 1,210,866, forward strand.
TCTTTGGGCATGAGATCTTCACTTGAAGAAATAGAGAAAATTCTCGAAAATTTTGGGGGGGATAATTCGGATGTGTTGTTTAAACGTCATTGTCCATAAAAGTTACCCCTAAAAAATTTATTTTTTTTTTGTTCTTTGTTTTGAGAAGTATCGTACTTTAAAGGGGGCAATGATTTTACTGGTTTTTTTGGTAAAAACTATAGTGGGTTTTACTAATTATTTTTAAATCTATTACTGCACACCATTGATGGAAGAATTTGAGGTCCTGTTACTGTTTCTTTTGGGTTTCATTTTCTCTCCATGATTAAAAAGTTGAATCACGGAAAAAATATTGTTTTTAATTTGGAAATAATTGGGGAGATCTTTAGTATATTGAAAAAGTATGGACCGAGTACCTACCCGGGGGAACTCCAAAACGTTTTAAAGTGGGTTCGATAATGATTTGAGAATTTTGTGGTTTTGCTTTTCTTTTTGGTAAGAAGTTTTTAAACCCAATTTTTTATGACACCCCGGATACCATAGGGGTTCAAAGTTTTTTGAAGTAATTATCATGTTGACTGTGAAAAAAAGCCTTTAAAAAATCGACATAAATGCTGGATGAGAATGTTGTAAATTGATTAGAAAAAATTTTTTTCAGTAATTCTTTAAGGGGTAAAGGTATTAGGCCTTGTCGAAAAAAAAAATTGTTTATTTGTTAGGATGGTTTTTTTTTTAAGAAAATGGTTAATGTTTTTTATAATTTTTCAAATATTTTGAAAAAGTATAAATGGGATAAGGTCTATAGTTCCAAAATACAATCTTTGACCCTTTTTTTTGTAAATTTGGAATTACGTGCGTTTTTAAGACAATGGGGAAAAAATGCCATTTTCGACCGATTGATTAAAAAATTTTGTAATGGTAAGGCTAAAGCATTACTGTTGTTTTGAGAGAAAACAAATTTCGTGAATGTTATTTTTGTTCTTAAGTTTTTATAACAAGAGAGACATCTTGTGGGGGACAGGAGGCACTGACATGGATGAAGGGTATTGCCATTAGGATTGGAGTGGCTAAAAGTAGGCAGTGGAAGTCTTTGTCTAATTTTGGTGAAAATTTGGCATAATAATGTTAAAAGTTTCTGCAATTTCTAAAGGGTGGGAAATATTTTGTCTTTTATAAAATTTTGTCAACTTGTTTTTTTTTTGTAGTTTTTTTTTCAGTTTTTAAAAGGGTATTCCATATTTTTCTTGTATTTTTTTTAAAAATTCGTAAATAATTTTTTTAATGGGATATTTTTAAATTTCTTATCAGTTTTGTAGAACTTACGGCGTTCTTTGTAAGGGTTTTCAGACAGCACCTATTTTTTTTTAACTTTAAATAAGTTATTTTTGGGTTTTGGGACGTATTTAAACACCTTTGATTTATCCAGGATTTTTAATCTTTTCTCAAGAGGTTTTTTTTGTTTTTAAGGGAAAAACATGCTTTGTATATTTGCATATTTTGCTAAGAAATTCTTTATAGTTAAAATTTATATCATGCGTATAAAAAAGATCTTTTTCCAAGATATGAGTTGAACTTCTGGGAAAAAATTGTTTATTTTCAGGAGAAAATTTTTTTATACTTTTTTATGGGCTTTTATTTATCTCGGTAGAGAAAAATTTAAGAAAAATCGGTAAGGGGTGGATATGGGAGTGTATTTTTCCGGAAGTAAAATCCTAAAAAAATTTGTATATTGTATCTAATGGGGATGGTTCAGCTAAATTTGGGGTTTTGGGGATCTGTTGGTCTTGCAAGTGAGGAAAAAAATTAGGTTTGTAAATTACTAAAAAAAATTGTTTGTTGGAATGTTGTATAGTTCCATAATTAATATTAAAACCCCCAAATATAAATTTTGTTGTTGTTTACCCTATCCTGAAAAAGTGTGTTCATTAAGTCAAAAAATTCATCTCGGCTACATGTTTAGTATTTGGTCTATAGATTCCACATAAAAAAAAAAATTCATTGTTTTTGTGGATCTTAATTGTATTATTTCTATTTTGTCTTAAAAAAATTTAAATCACGTTGTTGCCAAGTTTAAAGAATCAATAAAAAGAGGAAACCCTCCATGACACGTGTGGTCCTAGTAAGGGGGTAAGAGTGATAACTGAGAATTTTCTGAAGGAAAGTTTTTTACTAGTCAGCCTTTTTTCTGTGTGATGATTATTCGGCATAATGAAAACATTTAAAGGAAAGTTTTTTATTATCTGAATTTTTTTGCAGTGATCTTGAATTTTATTATTTGTTAATTGAGGCGACTCTTGTGACATTAAAGGTTTTTGTAAGAGTGAGATCATAATACTTTTATAGGGTGTAAAACCAGGGGCCCATTAATTGAGTAATATTTTTCCCTAGTCACGTCCACAAAATTTGAATGGTTATCTTCACAACATGTATAGAGTATGAAAGAGGGTTTACATGGTGGAGAAAAAATAACCTCAAGTCTAAACCCCGCCGAGTGCAATACTAGATATGGTTGATCAATTATTGTGACAATCTTTTTAAAAAAACAAGAAAAGTAGTAATAATAAAAAAAAGTTTAGTTATTAATAGTAGTATTGTGAAATGTAATAATAGTACCCGTAAAAAAAAACAATAGTAGTAAAATAAAATAGTTAATAGTAGTATTAGTAGGAGGTGAAGTTGAAATAGCAGTAATACATGGGATCAATAAACACAGTAAATATCATATCATCATCAGTTTCTCCAAAAGAATAAATGGAAAAATTATGGAAAAAAAAAAAACCATAATAATATATAATAATGGGGATAGTAGTGTGTAGTAGTAGTAAATAGTAGTAGTAATTAATAATTAAAAATAATATAAAATAATAAATTTGAAAAATAACGTAAATAATGCAAAAATATATAAAAGTAATAGATTTAATAAAAAATGTAATAGTATTTTACTAAAGATAGTAAAAGTCGTAAAAACAAAAAGTAATAAAAATAGTAATAGTATACAATAATAGTAATTTTTGTAGTAATAATAGTAGTAAAAGTTTAAAATAAAAATAGAGTAATATAGCAATAATAATAAAAATGATAGCAGCAATATAGTAATAGTTGCAAAAGTAGTAAAAAATAGTAGTAGTAAAAATGTTATATAATAGTAGTAAAAGTGTTTTTAAATAGTTATAAAATAGTGTAATAAAATAATAGTAGTAATAATAATAGTATAAAGTAGAAAAAATAAAGTAGTAATGTAAAAATAATGATAAAAATGATAGCGCAATAGTATTAAAATAGTATAATAGTAGTTTAAAAATAATAGTAAAAGTGGTAAAAAAATAGTAAAAATAACATAATTAATATAGTAATAATAGTAATGATAAAAGTAGAAATAGTGTAATAATAAAATGTAAAAGTAGTAAAAAATATTAGTATGTATAGTAATAAAAAATAAAATAATAATAATAACAAAAAAATAAAGTGACCAAAAGTATGTATAATTTAATAATAATAGTAGTAATAGTATGAAATAATATAATAATAAAAAAATAATAATAATAATAATAATAATAATAAAAGCCAATATATAATAATGAGTAGACTATTAAAAATAGTAGTAAATAATTAATAATAAAAATAATAATAAAAAATAATAGTAAAACAATAAAGCAATAGTAGTAATAACAAATTTTAGTAGAGTAGTAATAATGTATATAGATAAAAATAGTATAAAATAGTAGTAAAATACGAATAGTAATTACAATATAGTATAATAATAGTGTAACATAGTAAAAATAGTAGTAGTAAAAAATAGTAAAAATAGTACAGTAATAATAGTAATAATAATAGTAGTAATAAGTAATAATAATGTAACAGTGTAATAATAATAGTAGTAATATAGTTTTGTAGTAGTATAATAAAGCATAGTAAAAGAGTAAAAATAGAATTAGAGTAATTAACAAAAATAACAGTTAATGTAAAAAAATAATAATTTAATAGCAATAGTAGTAATAATAAAAGTAAATAGTATAGTAATGAAAATAGTAGTAATAAAAAAAAGCAGAATAGTATAAAATTTTAAAAGTAGTGATGTAGTAATAATAGTATAAAAATAGTAGTAATAGTAATATGTGTAAAAATAAAAAATTTAAAAAAATAAATAATAATAAAAAAATAATAATAAAAAATAATAATATAATATAATAATAAAAATATAAAATATTAGTATAAAAAATATTTGTATAATTAATAATAACAATACTACTACTATAAATATAATGATACAATAATAAAAAAATAAAATTATAATGGTAAAAAATGTAAGACTAAATTTGGAAATTATTTTTTTTATGACAAAAATAATCATAATGATATTCTTAACAAAAGACTGATAATAAAATTGGTAATCTAAAAAATGAAAAGAAAAGAAAGTAGAAATCAGAAGAGGGGAAAAATGCTAGTGAAATTTTACAGGTAAAATTTGTCTGTTTTTTGGTCCCAAAAAATTAATGAGTATTGTTTTTGTAATAAAGATTATGAAAAAATGCCCTGAAAGTTGGCGAGATAATTTAGGAAGGGAACTGGTTCCCTGTCATATGTGTCCCTCATAAGAGGGTACTTATCGAGGATGTTTTAAGATGGACATAAGTATAAAGCTATATCTTTAAATCTTTAACTATGATAGTCATAGTTCTTAGAAATATAGAAATGGGATGTAAGTTAAAATAAAAAAATAAAAATTTGATATAAATAGGTTATATTTTTTGAAAAATTATCGTATGATAGTTTAATTTTTTCAAACAAAAGACAAGAAAAGTGATATATGCCTATATTTCTTTTCAAAGATATATAAATGTGGTGTAAAACTATATTTTTTAGAGATATGAATTTCGTGACGATGATAATATTATAGGTCTATATATTTTGTTTTATTACAAAAGCACTCCTTTGTGTTGCAGTAATACAAGTAAATCTAATCGTGTTCAGGCTGAGTCAATCTATCAGATTTATTGATCTCAGAAACCGCGAATGATACCGTGTGTTCGAAACTTCTCAATTTCCCTTGCTAATTAATACTTGGAATTAATGAAGAAAAATATGTTGAGGACGCAGAGACTAGTCAACCGATAGAGAGAGATGAGAGTAGAGAAAGATGAGAGAGAGAATAGAGAGAGGAGAGAGAGAGAGAGAGAGGAGAGAGAGAGAGAGAGAAAAGATAGAGAGAGAGAGAGAGAGAGAGAGAAGAGAGAGAGAAGAGAGAGAAGAGAGAGAGAGAGAGAGAGAGGAGAGAGAGGACGGAGAGGAGAGAGAGAGAGAGAGAGAGAGAGAGAGAAAAAAAAAATTCACGACATAATTCCCCCCGTCAGTCCTTCAGTCATTCAGTCCTTCAGTGGCAGAGCAGATGTCTCTAAAAACATATATTGTTCTCCGAACAATAAAACACATGACTCTTGGTTCGATCCCCGCTGTGTGTGTGTGTTTTTTGTAAAATTATTATTATTATTATTTTTTTTTTACATCACAAAGAACTGGCCAAGGGCACACCAAAAATGGGTAACACAAAGCCCGCTTAGTTGCCAGTCCCTATAATGAAGACAGTAAGAGAATAAAATAAAAAAGAGGGGTGAGCCAATTTAGTTCGGGAGGTGTCTTGTTACTCTTCTTTTGAAAAGATTTAAGTCATAGGAAAGTGGAAAAATAGAAACAGGAAGAGAGTTCCAGAGTTTACCAGTGAAAGGGATGAAAGAGTAAAGATACTGATTAACTCTTGCATTAGGAAGATGGACAGAATAGGGATAGGGTCTTGTGCAGCGAGGCCGCGGGAAGGGGGGAGGCATGCAGTTAGCAAGTTCAGAAGAGCAGTAAGCATGAAAATAACGGTAGAAGAGAGCAAGAGAAGCAACATTGCGTCGGTGATTTAAAGATTGAAGACAGTCAGTCAGAGGAGGGGAGTTGATGAGACGAAAAGCTTTTGACTCAACCCTGTTTAGGAGAGCTGTATGAGTGGATCCTCCCCAAACATGTGAGACATACTCCATACATGGGTGGATAAGGCCCTTGTAGAGAGCAAGCAATTGGGAGGGAGAAAAAAAAGGACGCAGACGCCACAGGACACTTAACTTCTTAAAAGCTGTTTTAGCAAGAGATGAGATGTGAGATTTCCAGTTCAGATTTTTAGTAAAGGATAGTCCTAGAATGTTCATTGTAGAAGGAGACAGTTGAGTGTCATTGAAGAAGAGGGGATAGTTATCTGGTAGGTTTTGTCGAGTAGATAGGTGAAGAAATTGGGTTTTTGAGGCATTGAACAAAACAAGGTTTGCTTTGCCCCAATCAGAAATTATAGAAAGATCAGAAGTTAGGCACTCGGTGGCATCTCTCCGTGAATCACTTCCTGTTGAGTTGGACGTCTAATAAACGACGTTGAAAAATGCAGGGTAGAATCATCAGCGTAGGAGTGGATAGGGCTTTGAGTTAGACTTAGAAGATCATTAATGAATAATAGAAAGAGAGTGGGTGATAGGACAGAACCCTGGGGAACACCACTATTGGTAGATTTAGGAGAAGAACAATGTCCGTCTACAGTAGCTGCAATAGAATGGTTTGAAAGGAAGCTTAAGATGAAGGTACAGAGAGAAGGATAGAAACTGAATGAGGGTAGTTTGGAAATTAAAGATTTGTGCCAGACTCTATCAAAAGCTTTTGATATGTCAAGGGCAACAGCAAAAGTTTCACCGAAACCCCTAAAGGAGGATGACCAAGATTCAGTTAGGAAAGCTAGAAGATCGCCAGTAGATCGCCCTTTACGGAAACCGTACTGACGATCAGATAGAAGATAGATAGATAGATGCTTAAGAATCTTCTTATTAAGTATAGATTCAAAAACTTTAGAAAGGCAGGAAGTCAAAGCTATAGGACGATAGTTTGAAGGATTAGAATGGTCACCCTTCTTAGGAACAGGTTGGATGTGAGCAAACTTCCAGCAAGAAGGAAAGGTGGAAGTAGATAGACAAAGACGGAAAAGTTTGACCAGGCAGGGTGCAGGCACAGAAGCACAGTTTTTGAGAACAATAGGAGGGACTCCGTCAGGACCGTAAGCCTTCCGAGGATCTAGGCCAGAAAGGGCAAAGAAAACATCATTACGAAGAATCTTAATGACAGGCATAATATAGTCAGAGGGTGGAGGAGAAAGAGGAACAAGCCCTTCATCAACCAGAGTGGAATTTTTTGCAAAGGTTTGAGCGAAGAGTTCAGCTTTAGAAATAGATGAGACAGCTGTGGAGCCATCTGGGTGAAGCATAGGAGGGAAAGATGAAGAAGACAAATTGTTAGAGATGTTATTTGCTAGATGCCAGAAGTCACGAGAGGAATTTGATTCGGAAAGATTTTGACATTTTCTATGAATGAAAGAGTTTTTGGTAAGTTGAAGTAAAGATTTGGCATGATTACGGGCAAAATATAAAGGGCATGAGTTTCAGGAGATGGATGCTTACGGTATCGTTTGTGAGCCACCTCTCTATCTCGTACAGCATGAGAACAAGCAAAGTTAAACCAAGGTTGACGGGCTTTAGGATTAGAGAAAGTATGTGGAATGTACGCCTCCATGCCAGAGACTATGACCTTAGTTATGCGCTCTGCACAAAGAGATGGGTCTTTGACATGGAAGCAGTAATCATTCCAAGGAAAATCAGAGTAGTACTGCCTTAGGTCTTCCCACTTAGCTGAGTTGAAGTTCCAGAAGCACCTCCACTTAGGTGGGTCCCGAGGCGGCACCGGAGCGATAGGACAGGTTACAGAAATAAAATTGTGATCGGAGGAACCCAACGGAGAGAATAGTTTCACAGAGTAAGCAGAAGGGTTAGTAGTTAGGAAAAGATCAAGAATGTTGGGCGTGTCTCCAAGGCGGTCAGGAATACGGGTAGGGGTGCTGCACCAGCTGCTCTAGGTCTTGGAGGATAGAAAAGTTGTAGGCTTGTTCACCAGGTTGGTCAGTGAAAGAAGATGATAGCCAAAGCTGGTGGTGAACATTAAAGTCCCCAAGAATGGAAATTTCTGCTAAAGGAAAATGAGATGAGATGTGCTCCACTTTTGATGTTAACTAGTCGAAGAATTTTACATAGTCAGAGGAGTTAGGTGAGAGATATACAGCACATATAAATTTTGTAAGAGAAGTCGAATTTCGACATTGAAGTCGAAGCCATGTTATTGGCAATGTCACATGAGAGTGACATTGAAGTCGTGTTATGCTTTGCACGGTCTCCTGATTACCTTGTTTATCTTCGTCTTGCTCTTATCACTAATAATTATGTGTCGTGTGTCTCATTACTCTCTTGTTCTAATCATGTGTGTGTCGTGTTGTGTGTGTGTGTGTATGTGTGTGTCGTGTTGTGTGTGTTGTGAACGAGCCATTGTCAGAACTATACAATGTGAGAAGTGAAGAAGGTGAGGTAACAGTATTAGAAAGATAGTAAAAAAAAATAGCTTTGTCCTTGAAATTCAGATTAGTCGTTAAAATATGTGAAGAAGATTTTGAGTGTTAATACTAAAACGAAATTAGAAAAAGAGGGTTAGAAAGGAGAAAAAAAAGCCTTCTCCTTGCCTACCAGATGAGTTGTTCAAATATGTGAGAAATATTTTTTAGTGTAAGCAATAGGGCAAACCTGAAAAAAAGTTCATTACTGTAAACTAAAAAAAGAACTGAGATGAGGCAAACACAAACACTAATTATGTAAAGTAGAGTACAATGAATGTGTTATTGCCACTCGTAAAGCTAATAATGGTGGGGTTTTTCCTGGACTTAGCATTTCTACACTCTTTATTACGTCTGCTTATCTTTCCCTCACACACGCAGGTACATCACAGGTGGTGAACTCATAAGAAATAAGAGAAAAGAAGATACTTTCGAAAGAACAGATAACGAAGAATTAATATGAAAAATTAAATAAGAACGAAGGATTAATACTAAAACTAAATCAGAATATATATATATATATGAATCCAGTATAACTAATCTCTATAATAAATCAACGTGTGCTTCCTTTTATGTTTTCTGTTGATATGTCGAGAGAAAACTGTAAATCTGTGGAGGGTAAATTTATTGACGGAGGTAAGCTTTGTGTGTGTCGAGGTTAACTGCGTACGTGATAGATCGACAGACAGACAGACAGACAGATAGACAGATGGATAGACAGACATACAGGCAGACATATATACACAGACAGACAGACAGACATACATAAAGACACAGACAGACATATATACACAGACAGACAGACATACATACATAAAGACACAGACAGACAGACACAGACAGACAAACAAACAGAAAGGCGTACAGACAGACAGACAGACAGACAGACAGACAGACAGACAGACAGACAGACAGACAGACAGACAGACAGAAAGGCGTACAGACAGACAGACAGACAGACAGACAGACAGACAGACAGACAGACAGACAGACAGACAGACAGACAGACAGACAGACAGGCAGACAGACAGGCAGACAGACAGACAGACAGACAGACAGATAAACAGACAGACAGACAGACAGACAGACAGACAGACAGACAGACAGACAGACAGATAAACAGACAGACAGACAGACAGACAGACAGATAAACAGACAGACAGACAGACAGACAGACAGACAGACAGACAGACAGACAGACAGACAGACAGACAGACAGACAGACAGACAGACAGACAGATAAACAGACAGACAGACAGACAGACAGATAGACAGAAAGACAGACAGACAGTCAGACAGACAGACAGAGACAGACAGAGTATGAGCGCACACCTCCGGCCGAATATTTCAGCAATTGGTTGCCATGGCAACACTTGTCAATAGATTTCATCCAAAATTAAATCAGTCCTCCTTCTTTATACCAAATAGACTTGGTATACCGAGTTTAGTCCAAATCTATTCGTAACTTTTTGAGAAATCCTGTACACTAACAAACAGACAGACAGACAGACAGACAGACAGATCGGGGTGAAAACATAACCTCTCCAACTTCGTTGGCGGAGGTAATTAATAATAAACATAAATAGTAAGACCAGACATGGATCAAACCAATGAATAAGACTAACAAAGGTAAAATATTCGCACAAATGAATGAAAATGATACGAACTAATGATAATCTCCTCCAATTACGATTTCCAGGTATAAATTTCACCTGTAATTCACACACAAAAATAATGAAACGTTCCACTATTTTCCAGCCCACCAACACGCGTATCTTTCCTCCTTTTCCATGTCATCGCTGGCGGATCAGTAATTGCATCGTGTTTCACATTAGAATAAAGAAAAACATTATTCCTTTCCGACATCTTTCCACGAACATCTCTTAACGTGGTAATTTTTGTCCTGCGGAAAAGAAATGAAGCTCCTCTTTGTAGTTATGGACTTTTTTTGATATGTTGATTTTGGTGAAGCAGTGAAATTTATTATTATATGTAAAATGGAAAATAAGAAGCTCGCGTGAAACCAGACGACGAAATGTAAAATATCCATAAAACATGAGCTGCTGCCAAAACCCTAATACCCAAAATCTGACGCGGCACGTGAATTATGTTTTTTTTGTGTGTGTGTTTGTGTGTGTCTCCTAATTTACATGTGTAAGATCCTTATTAGCACGAATGAAGTTGGATCTAAGTTTAAAAATGGAGGAAAATTAAAACAAATTAAAAAAAGAACCCGCTCTACAAAAATAAATGTAATGTCATTCCATTTTTTTTGCGTGCGCGTGCGTGCGTGCGTGCGTGCGTGCGTGCGTGCGTGCGTGCGTGCGTGCGTGCGTGCGGTGCGTGCGTGCGTCGTGCGTGCGTGCGGGTGTGCGTGCGTGCGTGCGTGCGTGCGTGCGTGCGTCGGCGTGCGTGCGTGGTACATAACAGAGGTTGGCACGTCCAAGGTCGCTTCTAGAGAAAGAGAGACCTCTCTAGGAAAGACCTTGGCCACGTCCACAAGTCAAAGAAGGATGATTGATGTTCCGTTGACTTCGTGAGGTCTCAGCGCGTCACTTTTTGTCTGGAGGCTTGGCGGCGGTCCAGTGTGTGTGTGTGTGTGTTTGTGTATGTGTGTGTGTGTGTGTGTGTGTGTGTGTACGTGCATGTGCGTGTGCGTGTGCGTGTGTGTGTGTACTAACATATGAACAGATGTGTATATGGAGAGAAAGGTGGACAGACAGACAGACAGACGGACGGCAAAGCAGAGAGACAGGGAGAGCTAGAGAGGAAAAAAGACAGAAATTTATACCGAAAAGAGATCAAACAAAAAAGCAAATTAAATAGTAAATAAATCGATAAATTGATATATGAATAGATAGCAAAGTGGGAAAAAACTAAGGAGGGAAGAGAGGGACAATTGCATAACGTTATGTCGCAAAAAACAAAAAAAATCGTGTCCAAAAATACGTGTTCGATTCCCTTTCCCGGAGAGGTTAAGATCAACTCAATATGTTTGGATCCCACACATGTCGCTCTCGCCATTGGAATCTATTATTTGATACGATACTCAAAGCTTATATATATTTTTTTTACCTTTCATTTTTCACACTTTTTCAGTATAGCAAAATCCTCTTATGTTTCAAAGTGAATTATTTTTTCGAGGCTTAATGGGTATTATATTGTATTTATTAGACAGGTAATCTATTTTATAAACGGTGAATACATATGCATATTGAAAAGTATTCGTGTAACCGACATACATAACTAATATATATGGAGACGTTTGTAGGTTTATTTGACATTTCCATTTTTTCAATGTTTTTTTATTCCTCCAAATTGTAAACCGATGGATCAATTCCTTCTGTGGCTGTCAGCATGGGTTTAGCATTACTCAGTGGCGGGCCGATGATGGGACACACACACACACACACACACACACACACACACACACACACACACACCACCCACCACACCACCACGCACCACGCACACACGCACGCACGCCACGCACGCACGCACGCACGCACGCACGCACGCAGCACGCACGCACGCACGCACGCACCACGCACGCACGCACGCACGCACGCACGCACGCACCGCACGCACGCACGCACGCACGCACGCACGCACGCACGCACGCACGCACGCACGCACGCACGCACCGCACGCACGCACGCTGTGTTATGTTCGACGTTAGCAGCTACCCGTATGTAGGGAAGCACGCACGTTCACACGCGAAGACCCGCAGTCGAACCCCGGCGACGCACGGAAACAGATGGCTGTTTCCTACACCACCCGAGCCCCTGTCCACACCAGCAGTGATGTACCGGGTATAGCCGGGCGAGTTTGTGACCACCCCTCCACGGCACGCGTGGTGGCTTGGGCCAAACAGGGAAGCACTAAGGATAATGATAAAAAATTTGATCTGGCGACGGGCGGCGATAACGAGGCATTGCCTTCCCGGCCCTGTACAAATACAACTAGATGATACACTAGATGAACACCCACGACTTCAGCAACACACACACACAGGACATACAAAACCATTACCACACCACACACCCCACACACAACAACACACACACAGACACACCACCACACACACACACCACACACAACACACACACACACATTACAAACACATTTTGAAAGAAAAACGGACAAATGTAGATACGAAGACGGGACCCCACGAGTCTACCTCAGGCCCTCTATAAAACACACTAGGTGAATAAACACACAAAAACACGAAAACAATAACACAAACACAAATACAAACACACAAACACGAAAACAATAACACAAACACATACAGGCGCAAGAAATTACTAAACACAAACTCAAAACAAAGTGATGTACATCTGTTTGTGCAATCAAGTAGAGTAGTAATATCTAGTGTTAATATCCTAAGAAGCCACTCATTTCCGTGTCCTTAGCATTACAGTAATTACCACACGCCCTCAGGACAACCTCAATGCAACACTTCTCCATCATCATTCTAACACCAACCTGTCACTTCCACCTCCCTTCCATCGTTGACTTTCCCATCCACCTCATGTTTTCCTTCCCACAACACACACGTAACCTTTCAAGATATTCATACATGCACACTTTTTGACACTATACTCTTGACATCTCTCTCCCTCTCTCTCTTTATTTCTTTCTCTCTGGTTTTTTTTCTCTTTCTCCAGCTTTCAATTAAATACCTCGTCTCTCTCTCCCTCCTTGTACAAAACCTTTAACAACCTCTCTGTCTCTCCTTACCGTATCCCGCTCATACCTGTCATATCCAATAGATCTTCCAAACCTCAGAACTTCCACACACCTCACCAAACATTGTCATACAACTGTTCCTTCACATTTTTTTTTACCCCAAAGCCATTTCGATATGAAGGCACTTACGAACGTTGTCTTACTCAGTTATGAAAAAAAGTCAAAACAAGTCGACCTGTCCTTTTGTCGATATCACGAAATCCTCCATAACTCAAAAGGGACTTACGTTATTGCGACTATAAACGTTGGCAAGACACATCCCCTTCAATAAAGCTCTTGGTGTGTGTGTGTGTGTGTGTGTGTGTGTGTGTGTGTGTGTGTGTGTGTGTGTGTGTGTGTGTGCGTGCGTGTGTGTGTGTGCGTGTGTCCTCCGCCTATCACAGCAAAAGGGGATACAAAATGTTCAGTAAAGTGAATATCAAGCAATACAAAACAGCCGTTATTAAGCAGCATAACAAGTGAATACATTACACAATCTCAAAGAAGACTCATTAACAGCTTACATACGCTTCCTGTGAGAACTTTAGTCTGTTACACTCTTTGGAAAAACTTGTGTCCTCCCACGTGTCTCTCTCTCTCTTCTCTCTCTCTCTCTCTCTCTCTCTCTCTTCTCTCATCTCTCTCTCTCTCTCTCTCTCTCCTCTCTCTCTCTCTCTCTCTCTCTCTCTCTCTCTCTCTCTCTCTCTCTCTCTCATCTTCTCTCTCTCTCTCTCTCTCTCTCTTCTCTCTCTCTCTCTCTCTCTCTCTCCTCTCTCTCTCTCTCTCTCTCTCTCTCTCTCTCTCTCTCTCTCTCTCTCTCTCTCTCTCTCTCTCTCTCTCTCTCTCTCTCTCTCTCTCTCTCTCTCTCTCTCTCTCTCTCTCTCTCTCTCTCTCTCTCTCTCTCTCTCCTCTCTCTCTCTCTCTCTCTCTCTCTCTCTCTCTCTCTCTCTCTCTCTCTCCTCTCTCTCTCTCTTCTCTCTCTCTCTCCTCCTCTCTCTCTCTCTCTCTCTATCTCTCTCTCCTCTCTCCTCTCTCTCTGCTTTCGGGATAAATCATTCCACTCATTCATGGATTTATTCGCTGTATAACGCAAGCCACCTGAATACACGCTCGTATGCACGGAAATTAATTTATATATTTATATCTACCTCGCTCAATATATATTCAAAACAGTGTCCATAGGAATTATACCACGCCACTGTGCTTGAATCAAATATCCCTACGAAGAAATTGATATAGTGTATTTTTCGTTACCTTTTAGAAGACAATTTTTAAAGTTTAGAGCACAAAACCCTGGAAATCCTGACCCAGTAGAATTTGCGGAAATACTTAACCCCTTGAGACCCAGAACGGAATTTCCATTGTAATCTGGGTACCATTAGACAATTTTTGGTGAATAGAGGCAATATTTTATAGATATGACCTGTTTAGTATTTTTGTCCACTAACTAATTTGGTATACGTATTCAGTCACTTTTCGTAAGTTTATGGCTAACAACATACAATTTTTTTTATAGCAAAGGAAAGACCTGGGTGTGAAGGGGTTAATAAAGGGAATTGAACTATTTAAAGGTCAAAATGATAGAAGAATCTGCGGAAATACTGAAAAAAAGGGATGAAATATTAAAAAGTCAAAATGATATCCCGTAATGCACACAAATGACTGCCTTCGATCAAGTGATGGTAATTGTTTCCCGCAACGCCAGATAAAAATGAAACTAACGAGCCGCTAATTGCCTGACCTATGGATATAAAAATAATAATGTGTATGTATGTATGTGTGATGATGATGATGATTTTTTTGTTATGCAAGGCTGATCAGAATTTTGTTTCGCATATTTGTGATTGAGATTTTTTTTTTACCTTTTTATCTGTTTGTGAGTGTGTGTTTGTTTGTCTTTTGTCTTTCTATATGCCAGTCTCTCTCTCTCTCTCTCTCTCTCTCTCTCTCTCTCTCTCTCTCTCTCTCTCTCTCTCTCTCTCTCTCTCTCTCTCTCTCTCTCTCTCTCCTATCTATTTATCAATCTATCTATCTATCTATCTATCTATCTATCTCTCTATCTCTCTATCTCTCTATCTCTCTATCTCTCTCTCTCTCCTCTCTCTCCTCTCTCTATCTCTCTCTCTCTCTCTCTCTCTCTCTCTCTCTCTCTCTCTCTCTCTCTCTCTCTCTCTCTCTCTCTCTCTCTCTCTCTCTCTCGTGTTTGCGATAGACGCCTGTTATCTTTGTTATCTGGAGGCACAGAGGCAGCAAACTATTTTATCAACAAGCCAATTAGTGTTGCCGTAAGTCACAAGGATAAAGATGTGAGTCACGTGACAGATCACTCTCCTAACACAGCGTCCTGTTCTCCAACAATTTTTCTTTCACTTTTAACACATTTTTCCCTTAACACGTATTTATCTTCATTACTCCCTCATGAACACACTTTTTTTTCTCACTTTAACATTATCTTCGTAACTTTTAACACATCTTTCTCCCACTAGCACATCTCTCTTTCCCACTAATACATTTTTATTTACTTGTAACACATCTTTCTCCCTCTAGCACATCACTTTCTTTTCACTAACACACACTATCCTTTCAACACATTTTCCTCTTTCTCTAACGCACTAACTAACATATCTAACGCCCTAATATATATTTTTTTTACTTTTACACATCCTTCTCCCTCTCTAGCACATCTCTCTTTCCCACTAACACACTTTTAACTTCTTTCAACACACCTTGCACCCTCATTAAGACACCCTTTCTCTTTCTCTAACACATTTATAAAAAAAAAATTACACATCTTTCTCCCTCTAGCACATCACTTTCTTTTCACTAACACACTTTATCCTTTCAACACATTTTCCTCCTTCTCTAACGCACTAACTAACATATTTATCATATTTAACGCCCTAACATATATATTTTTTTACTTGTAACACATCCTTCTCCCTCTCTAGCTACCTGTTAGCCCTTTCCCAGTAACTCACTTTTCTTCGTCTTCAACACACCCTCCTTCTTCTCTAACGCACTCTTCTCCTCCACATCGGCGCATTTTGTCTATACTTCCTTCTCGTTAAGGGGAAAAATTTAACATCGCACGAAAAAAAATATATATTAAAGTGAAAATAATCAATAATGCACCAAATAACATGACGAAAATACATGATAGAAATAAACACGAGGGAAGGAAGAGAGATCGGAAGAAGGAAGGACTGGAAGTGGGGATGAATAGAAAGGAGGAAAGAGGAATAGATTAAGGAGAAGATTAACGAATGAGAGAATAGAACAGTTGAATAAGAGGAAGCACGAAAGAGGAGAGAATCTAGGAAAGGAGACGGAGGGTGAATATGAAAGAAGGGAGAAGGAAGAAAGGTGATGGGGAAGTGAGCCCTCACTTCCCCACTAACAGAGAGAGAGAGAGAGGGAGAGAGAGAGAGAGAGAGAGAGAGAAGAGAGAGGAGAGGAGAGAGTAGAGCTAGTCAAAAGAGAGAGAGAGAGAGAGAGAGAGAGAGAGAGAGAGAGAGAGAGAGAGAGAGAGAGAGAGAGAGAGAGAGAGAGAGAGAGAGAGAGAGAGAGTGTGTGTGTAGCCCTGCGCCTCATATGCGATGGGAAGACGCTGGTGCCCCAGGACGAGGTGGAGGTGCTGGGGTCACCTACGATTGCAGGCTGACCTTCAGAGCCCACATCGAGCGACTCGGTAGAGAGGCTTCGAGGAATCTGGCATCCCTGAGGAGGATGTCATGGCTCCTTGACAGCAAGGGGTTAGAGGTCCTCTGCAAGGCACAGGCTCACTCTTCCATGGAGTACGCGTGCGTTGCGTGGCTCGCTCTCCTTGACAAGGTCCAGGGTCGCGCGGTGAGGCTCACAGGGACAGCGGTGCCGGGCAGGAACCACGACTCCACAGCCTTTAGCACACCGCCGATACGTAGCGGACCGAGACGTGATGTACAAGGTGCATCAGCAGCGGGTGCCTCACCTGCAAACACATCCCCTTCGGTGGGCCAAGTTTACTACAATGGCCGTCGCCCTAGCCCCCGCGGTGCTATTACAGCCCCGCTGCCGTACTTGG
>JACEEZ010020968.1:1233087-1248087 GCA_016584305.1 Chionoecetes opilio
GACTCCGATTCCGCCTAGACGGATGCTGCTACTACTACTACTACTACTACTACTACTACTACTACTACTACTACTACTACTACTACTACTACTACTACTACTACTACTACTACTACTACTACTACTACTACTATACTACTACTACTTACTACTACTACTACTACTACTACTACTACTACTACTACTACTACTACTACTACTACTACTACTACTACTACTACTACTACTACTACTACTACTACTATACTACTACTACTACTACTACTATACTACTTACTACTACTACTACTATACTACTACTACTACTACTACTACTACTACTACTACTACTACTACTAATACAATACTACTATACTACTACTACTACTACTACTACTACTACTACTACTACTACTACTACTACTACTACTACTACTACTACTACTACTACTACTACTACTACTACTACTACTACTACTACTACTACTACTACTACTACTACTACTACTACTACTACTACTACTACTACTACTACTACTACTACTACTACTACTAACTACTACTACTACTACTACTACTTACTACTACTACTACTACTACTACTACTACTACTACTACTACTACTACTACTACTACTACTACTACTACTACTACTACTACTACTACTACTACTACTACTACTACTACTACTACTACTGATTGGCGAGTCTGTTTGGTATCGGGTGTTTTTCATCGGAAAGGTTCGAAGTGGAAACATTTTATCTCCCACAGTACGTGAACGCGTGTTTGGAATGCCTGAAAAGAGTAGTAGCAGTAGTGGCAGTAGTAGTGGTATTGGTAGTGATAGTAGTAGTAGTAGTAGTAGTAGTAATGATAGTAGTAATAGTAGTAGTAATAGTAGTAATAGTAGTAGTAGTATAGTAGTAGTAGTAGTAATAGTAGTAGTAGTAGTAGTAGTGATGGTGGTTGAGGATATAAAGTTTACAAAGGAGATGTAGTTATCCATGGTGTAAAGAACGAAGGAAATAAAACACACACACACACACACACACACACACACCACACACACACACACACACACACACACACACACACACACACACACACACCACACCACCCACGCCCGCCACCCACCCACCCACACCACACCACACCACCCACACCACCCACCCACACACCCACCACCCACCACCCACCACCCACACACACACACACACACACACACACACACACACACACACACACACACACACACACACACACACACACACACACACACACACACCACACACACACACACACACACACACACACCTTCCCTGGCTCTGATGTAATGGCAAGTAGCTCAGGGAAACCAATAATACCGAACATTAATCTCTTACCGCAGCGGCCCAGAGAAGCAAGGTGGAAAAGCAGGCAAGGAACTTTAAATGTCTGCAACAGCATGGTTTAAAGAGAGAGAGAGAGAGAGAGAGAGAGAGAGAGAGAGAGAGAGAGAGAGAGAGAGAGAGAGAGAGAGAGAGAGAGAGAGAGAGAGAGAGAGAGAGAGAGAGAGAGAGAGAGAGATTTGATTTGATACATTTATTAGGACAAAAGTACTTACAGACACATATGTGCTAAGGTCTACTTAGAGACACACATGAGAGGGATATGCCGTTGTCCCAAAAGGACGTGGGTGCCTAGGCAGTCCCCGCCCTGAGCATACTGATCACACGTACATTACTAAATACTGCATAAATGTGATAAGAATGACTTACATAAAAGTTAGGCTGTCCAGCATTGTACATAAATATACCTACCATTACATTACCATCTATAACATACTGTTGTTTTTCTTTATTTTATTTTAATCCTATATCTTTACTATGAGGTATCCCATATTATAGATATATACAGACATACATATACATATACATACATATATACATATACATATATATATATATACATATACGCACATATACACATACATATACACATATACACACACATGAGCAGATGTAGATATACATACATTCATACATACACACATACATACACATATGCATACGCACACATATATACACATGCATACATATATACGCATACACACATACACATACAGACAAACATACACATACGTATACATACATACACATGTTCGCACACATGCATACATATACACGCATACATACACACACATATACATTCACATATACATACACAGATGTACATATACACACATACATGCATATACAGACATATACATACATACATACATATATCCACACCCACACATACACATATACACACATATGCATACTCACATATATATACTATTGCATTATTATCCATATCTACTATATCTACTATTTTGCCGTTGCACTTATCCTGATCCCATAAGACGCTGGAGGCTGGTTTTCCGTAATGCCGCATCAACCTGACCGTTGTTTGTCATCCAGATAACTTGGTCCGTGACATTATCTATATCGGGATGTCTGAAAGTTGCCAAAGATGGACACTGCAGTATGTAATGTTGTAAGGTGTGGGACCTGAGTTGCTGGCATAATCTACATTTTTTGTCGTCCTCGGGCACGTTCATCCCCAGTTCCCAGTAAAAGGGGGACCCCAACCTAAGTCTCGTGAAGACTGTGTCTTTCCATTTAGTTCTGTGTTTGCAGTAGGAGAAGTGTGTCTGCAGTGCAACATTTGTATAGTGTGCCATGAGCGGATGGTTGGCATATTTGTTTTCCATCCTGGTTTTGTCAGTGTCGTTTTGAGTGTCCCTAATCTGAGTCTTGACTTGTCTCATGGACAGTGTGCCCTGGATATCTACTGAGTCCCTGCACGTTGCCTGCTTGGCGATGTCATCCACCCTTTCATTGAGAGTTATCCCTACATGGGATGGCACCCAATGAAGGTCACGGATCTACCTGTCCTTTTCAATGCCCTGCAAAATACCCATACACTCGTTCACTATCTCCTCAAAAACAGGGTGTGGACTCCTGAGGGATTCCAGAGCTCCCCTGCTGTCTACATAAAAATATGTGTCCCCAACACCATCCTTGACTTTCCCAAGGCCAAGGAGTATGGCAGAGAGCTCAGCCTGAGTGGAGGAAATAGCATCAGACAGTCTATAAGCTGATGGGTGTCCGTGACCACGCCATGGACATCATACTGTCTCACCAGAATACCAACACCCGGCCTGCCACTCTCCATGACAGACCCGTCACACCACACGTGTGTACTGTTCGCCTGCCGAAAGGTGAAAGTTTCTCCAAGAAAATGTATTTAAGTTTATGTGGAGCATACATGTGCTTTTTCTTATCCAGTGGCGATATTATTATGGTTACTTGTGTGTTCTGCCACGGAGGGCCCCTCTTATGTCGTCCCTGTGTTTCACAGCTGTTCATCAGGTCATACCTATCTATATCTGCCACTAGTGTAGCTAAAACTCCTCTCCGGCCCTGTTTCCTAAAAGTTGTGAGCCCAGCAAGTCCAGTGGTGACACTATCAACTAATGTGGCCCCTCCCTTGGCCCTCATATGCCTTACGGCAGCTGCCGAGTTACTTGGGAGACCCTGTCTTTGAGAGCAGGGAGGCTGAGTTCCATTCTCATGCAGTCTACCATCGCATTTTTAGGGCAGTTTAGGATGATCCTCATGGCAGTGTTTTGTAGCTTCTCAAGTTTTTCCATCCTTCCCGAGCCAAAGCAAGAGAGGACAGGACTAGCATAATCTATTAAAGACCTGATAGTGCTGATGTACATGGTCCTCAGCACAGGAACTCCGACACCATTCCCACTCCAGGCTAAAGTTTCATGGGTTGGAGTCGCGCCCTACACTGCGTTACCAGGTGGGTCGCTCCGCCTCTTTACTATCAGCTGAGTATCCTACATACATTCCGAGGTACTTATAGGATCTCACTCTTGCAACGTTTTTGTTGTTGACGGTTAGGTGTATGTCCCCACTGCTCGACATTGAAACTTTGTCTTTTCCTCATTTAACACGAGACCCATTCTCTGGGTCACAATCGTGAACTTGTCTAGGGCAATTTGCATATTACGTACATCTCTACTCTGAAGGAGGATGTCGTCAGCGTAAATCACAGCTTTTACATTGTGAGATAGCTCTAAGGAACCGACTTTATTCATCAAAATATTGAATAGCATGGGGCTTAATACACCACCTTGAGGAGTGCCAAGAGTAAATGCTTTCTGGTCAGATAAGGACCCTGAAACAGGACTCTCGCCTTCCTGCCATGGAGATAATCGCCTATCCAGTGGAGGAGCCTGCCACCCACACCCATAGTAGCAAGTTCATACAGTATAACTTCACCCATGGCCTTGTCAAAGGCGCCTTTTAGGTCTATAAAGACGCGGCAGTAATCAGCCTCATGGGATAAACACCTTATAACAGCATCAGCTGTTCCCTTCCCCTTAATGAAACCAAACAGATTATCGCTGATGTCATCGCCTACTCTATACATTAATCTCTCCAAGAGGACTCTCTCCATCATTTTAGAAAAGCATGTTGTTAATGATATCGGTCTATAGCCTCCACTGACCTTAGGGACAGGAATTATGATCGCCTCCTTCCATGCTTTGGGGCAGCCTCCCTTCCCTAAAACTCATGTTAAATAGTCGTAACAGTGGTCCGTCGTGTATACTAGCTAAGCAGTTAAGTATTTCATAGGTAATACCATCAGCTCCTGGAGCAGTAGATTTTTCGTTTTTTATGGCTCGCAACAATTCATCCTGAGTAATATCCACATCTGTTTCATCTCCCACGTTTAGGGCAGTGAGGATAGAGGATCTCCTCTCAACCTCCCATTCTCCTACCGCATCGTTACAGTTGAGGAAGACTGGCAGCACTAGCCTCATATGCCCACTTTGTTATAAGCTCATTTGCTACCTTCTCTGGGTGTGGGTGTGCCACAAAGCTGGCTCTCTTCCCCCTGACTTTGTTAACTGCCCTCCATATTTCAGGGACGTTATTACAATCACCCAATTTGTTTGCAAATTGCTTCCAGTACTCGCCGCGTGTTTCCTTCCTCATGGTCCCCAATATCTTAGCTGTCTCTAGGAGTGTGTCCCTGGTAGCAGCATCTCGCCCAGATTCTACCCATTTTTTATGCGCCACCCGTAACATTCGCGTGTGTGCCTGCAACGCTTTGTCGTATGGATACTGTTTAGCCCTTGACTTTGTGTACCTTTGTTTTGTTGCGCGCTGATTACGCAACAAAAGAGAGAGGGAGGGAGGGAGGGAGGGAGGGAGGGAGAGAGGGAGGGAGGGAGGGTATTATCAATCATTGGGGGCATACGCCGGTTGACGCGTCGCCTCGCCCACCCTACGACGCCACTCCCGGGGGTCACCACGCGCGAGTTCCCATGCAGGCTCCTTTCCCATACCAAGCAGCTCTCGACAAGAAACATCAACTTGCCCCAGCCATGAGCCTTGTGGGCGCCCCCTTGGCCTCCTCCACGCTGGATTGTCTCTTACAGATACAACCCGATGGGAAGGATCGGTTTCAGGGTAGCGTGCCACATGCCCATATAGCCGAAGTTGGCGCTGACGGACTATTCAGGTAATAGGCCTCGATTCAGTCTCACGGTGCAATCGCTGATTTGACACGTAATCATCCCAGCGATACCCCATGATTCTGCGAAGACACTTATTACCAAAGGCATTGATTCGTCTCTTCAAGTCACTATTTAGTGTCCATGTCTCACAACCATAGAGTAAGACAGGGATCACAAGCGACTTGAAGATCCGGATCTTTGTCCTCCTGCACAGGTACCGACAACGCCAAATACTCCCGCTGAGCGAGTCCATAACACCGTGGGCTATGCCAATCCGCCGTAAGACTTCTTGACGTGATCCGCCGTCATTATGGACTGCGCTACCAAGGTATATAAAACTTTCCAAGATCTCAATGTCCTCGCCACACGCATGAACAGACTGTACTGCTTCATCTAGTATGTCTCCAAATACCTGGACCTTGGTCTTGAGCCAGGAGACCTCAAGTCCCAAAGGCTTTGCCTCCTCGTGCAGCGCCTCGAGAGCCATCACCAGGACCTCCAGCGACTCAGCAAAGATTACTGCATCATCGGCAAAAACAAGATCAGTGATCTTGGTGTTGCCGACGGATGCTCCACAATCACTTTGATCTACAACCTTGTCCAATACCCAGTCCATACAAGCGTTGAAAAGTGATGGGGCAAGGACGCACCCTTGCCTCACTCCTGTATTCACAGGAAAGAAGCTGGATACACCCGCCCCACACTTCACAGCACTCTCAGTCCCAGAATACAGACCAGTTATCAAACCAATAGTCCTTGCAGGAATCCCTCGAAGTCGCAGAAGATCCCAGAGTGACTCACGATGCACTGAGTCAAACGCCTTCTTGAGATCAACATAGGCTGCAAGCATCCCCTGTCAAAACTCACGTCGGCGTTCCACCAGGACACGAAGCGCTAGGATACGGTCCGTTGTTGACTTACCAGGCGTGAACCCAGACTGCTGAGGTCTCTGATGTTTCACCAGATGACTGCGAATTCGTGTCAGCAATAGATGGGCAAGCACCTTGCCTGGTACGCTGAGCAGTGTAATACCGCGGTAATTGTTGCAGTCCTGACGGTCCCCTTTCCCTTTCCAGATAGGGACGACCAGCCCCCTTTTCCAGTCAGGAGGAATGGTACCTGATTGCCACACGGCAGTCAGGACAGCATGCAACCCGCGGATCATGGCCTCACCCCCAGCTTTGAGGAGCTCCGCACTGATATTACAAACACCAGCTGCCTTTCCACCCTTCAACTTTGCTATAGCCTCTCTGACTTCGTCAAGAGAGGGTGCGGTTTCGTCAATGGGAGGATCGGCATCCACTGCCTGTAACCCAGTGGTGTGAAGCTTTTGGAGGGTCCACCGTGAGGGTATTATGAAAGCATTAATTATAAAAGCAAAAAGTGAGAAGAATGCGAATGAAGAGACAAGGTAGCTAGTTGAGTTTTGACTTCTTGTATTTCCATCATTTTCCTACTTATTGTACGTATCAATATCACTATCATTATTATCATCATTATTTGTGTACGTAATTCTGGCAAAGGAAAATCTTGTGAGCAGTTATTTACCAATTTCTTATCAGTTTACTAGACATCTATATATCTAGCTATCTATCTTTCTCTTCTTTTTCGTTGTCTAATATTGACTTCGGTACCAAAATTGCTCCAACCGAACGGCTATCTGCTGCTCACACGCTTTTTTTTTTTTTTATCTTAAAGGGTAAAAAAGTCTCACCCACGTCACCTTAATTACGTCTGGTAAAGGTGAAGGGATGGGATGGGAAGGGAGGAAAGAAGGAACGGAACGAGGTCAAGGGAAATGAGGTGAAGGAGAAGGAATAATAATTGTGCAAAGTAAAGAGTGGGAGAGAAACGAAATACGTAAGAAGAAAAATAGGAAAGATAAGCAAGTCAGCAAATGAGAAGTTGAAGAAATAATGAATGGAAAAAGAAGGAGAAAAAAGGAGATAAGTGAAATGACAGGGGAGGAAAGGAGGAGTAAAGCAGAAGTAAGGAAACGAAGGAGGAGGAAGAGGAGGAGGAGGAGGAGGAGGAGGAGGAGGAGGAGGAAGGAAGAGGAAGAGAGAGGAAGAGAAGAAGAGGAAGGAAGAGGAGAGAGAGAAGAAGGAAGGAGGAGGAGGGAGGAGGAGAGGAGGAAGGAAGAGAGAGAAAAGGAAGAGAAAGGAGAGAAGAGGGAGGAGAAGAGAGGAGGTAGGAAGGAGAAGAAAAGAAAGAAGAGGAGGGCAAGAGAGAAGAGAAGGAAGAAAGGATGAGAGAAATAGGAGAAAAGAGGACAGGAAGGGAGTGAAGAGAGAGGAGGTAGGAGAGGGAAGAGAAGGAGGAGGAAGAGACAGAGAAGGAGGATGAAGAGGCAGAGGAGGAGGAGGAAGAGGCAGAGCAGGAGAAAGAGATGGAGGAGGCAATGGGAGCTGCAACAAACAGGTGCTTTGCAAGGCACGATAGGGCGAAGGAGAAAAGTAAATAAAGGGATATTATTGCTGTGTTTCAGAACCGCTCGTTGGGGCAATGTAAGTGTGTGCGCTCGTGTGTTACGTTTATGAGGGAAGGTTAGGAGAGTGAACTGCTTTGCTCGCCACCCTTGTTGCATTGTGGATGGAAGGGAGATTCATCCATATTGTGTGTATTCCATTAACCCCTTAACGCCCAGATCTTTCCTTTGCTATATAAAATCGTCTGTTGTTAGCCATAAAATTACGAAAAGTAGATGAATATACCAAATTAGCTAGTGGACAAGATACTAAACAGGTCATATCTATAAAACGTTGCTTATATTAATTAAAAGCCGTCTAAAGGTATCCAAATTACAATGACAATTACGTTCTGGGCCTCAAGGGGTTAAAGTGAACGAAAAGTTATTTTATTCCGTTTAAAAAAGACAGACATAATATTCATTTATATATTTATTAATGTTATTTTTTCTGTCCAACAAACTCCTGATAATAGCGAGAAAATATCGATTGTAACACCAAATTAATCTATAGTAAATCCAGTTTTCTCTCAGTTCGTTACACTGTCACCCTAATAAACCTAATCCATATATACAGTAAAGTTCATGGACTACATTGCATAAGCTAAAATAGTTACACATGTGCTATTTTTTATATAGATGTAAAGTTACGTCCTTATTTAATTAATCACATTGTCCATATACATTGAAGTTCATTGAGTACATTGCATAAGCTAAAAATAGTCAATCATACGCTATTCTTCATATAGATGGAAAATTACTTCCTTAATCACAACTGACCTTACCTTTCCCAACAGTCCCTCACATATCACAGTATTATCCCGTGACCTGCGTTTAGGCATGACCTGTTATGGTGATGTGTGGCCTTCCCCTTTAACGAGGCCAACAACATGGCAGTAAGGGCGGCCACCCTCCCTTACTGGTAAACAAACAGGGCCAAGCATAATGTCAGGTGTTGTGTTGATTCCCTGCGCTGGTAAATACATAAATAGACGGAAACAGGTACGTGCGACACTTGCTTTCTTCTCTCCTTCGTAAATATAGAAAACTGTGGCGAAATGAATGAGAGTACGTGCTTCCCAACCCCAAATTTGGTACGTAGGATGTATGTGTGTGGCAGGAGTAAGAAGGGGAAAGGGGAAAGCGAGGGGAAGGAGAGGGGAAAGAGTGGTTAGGGATCATATGAAAAAGGTCGAGAAAACGTGTGTGGGGCTGGAATGGCAGTGCGAAGGAATACATGTACAGGAGGAAGGTAGGAGAGGAAGAAAATATGTATGAATGATATGAAGGGAGGAAAGATGTGTGCTGCTTGGTGATACGAGGGAGGAGGAGGAGGAGGAAGAGGAAGAAGAGTGGAGGAGATGGTATGAATAAATGAAGGAAAGGAGGAAAGATATGAGGGAGATAAGAGATAAGTTGAAATATGAAGGCAAGACGGAGGAGGCATTGCTGTGAACTTAAATGAATACATGGAGGTTGTTGTGAGGAAAGGAAGGGAAATAGCAACTAACCTCCATCGCGGGCAACTTGTATCACTCTATAAAAATTTACAAACAACAACACCTGAATCCCCCTCCCCGACCAGTGCACTCCTCCCCTCCCCCTCCTCTTCCCCCACCTTCTCCCCCCTCCCCCACTCCCCCTCCCCTCCCCCCTTCCCCCGTGTTTACTGATTACTTGTATTATTCATTTGCTCGTCCAGGTTATTCATGAACAATATTGAATGAGAAAAAGAATATTATTTGCAACTTTTGTGTGTGTGTGTATGTGTGTGTGTGTTGTGTGTGTGTGCGTGTGCGTGTGCGTGTGCGTGTGCGTGTTGTGTGTGTGTGTGTGTGCGTGTGTATGCGTGTGCGCGCTCACCCTTCAGATCCCACAGATGATAATTACTGTCACAGGAATTAATTAGCGCATCGGATTATTACCTTTAATCAAGTGTAATTAATGGGGGTTTTTCTCTTGCATTCTCTGTCCGTATATCTATCTAATTTTCTATTTATCTCTATTTTTACCTACCTTTATGTATCTATAAACCTATGTGTCTACGTGTATATCTGTATACCAATACACCTCCACCTGCCTCCTGTCTATGTATATATATATCTCGAATCATAAATCACATTATTTGAGTATTTTATGTGGGAGGCAGTGTTCTGATTTTTACTTTATATATATTTTTTTTATTTCACGCGTTGCTCACTGACATATGTTGTATTCTTTACACATTATAGTTATCAATGTTTTTATATAGATTTACTGTATCACTAGAAATTATAAGTATTGAATTAATAGATATTCTATTCCTTAGTGTCTATGAGCCATCTTTTCTTTTCTTTACTGAAATTGAAGTTTTAAGGTGAAAAATTATTACGTATTCACCCAACGTTTCTTGTGTTTTCTCTCCAAACGTTCACGTCTTCAAATACTCGCACAAAATGGCCATCGATCAGAAACAACTCGTAATACAAACAGTACATTTAATTACTTGTGAAGAGGCGTTTTGAGGCGATTCCTTATGAACAATCTCTCTCGTGAGTTTGAGTGAGGATAAATCAAGCCTTAACTCGCATTTACGCTCCCAAACTTCCCTCCCCTGAACCACCTGCCGCCCACCCCCCACCTCCACCTGCCTCTTCCAATACTCCATCCCTCACTGTTCCCACCTTCCCTATCCTCTCCCGCACTATCCTTCTTATCAACACTACTACATTATCTCCCTTCTCTTCCCTCCACTGTTTCACCACCTTCATCCTCATCTCATCCCTCCCACTGTTCTCACCTTCACTATCTCCCTCCCTCACTGTTCTTCACTATCCCCTTCCTCACTGTTCCCACCCACACTATCCCCTCCCTCACTGTTCTCACCCACACTATCCCCTCCCTCACTGTTCTCACCCACACTATCCCCTCCCTCACTGTTCCCACACACCACTCACTGTTCCCACTATCCTCCTCACTGTTCTACCCAACTATCCCTCCCTCACTGTTCTCACCCACACTATCCCCTTCCCTCACTGTTCTCACCCACACTATCCCCTCCCTCACTGTTCTCACCCACACTATCCCCTCCCTCACTGTTCTTACCCACACTATCCCCTCCCTCACTGTTCTTACCCCCTATCCCTCCCTCACTGTTCTCACCCACACTATCTCCCTCCCTCACTGTTCTTACCCACTACTATCCCCTCCCATCCACTGTTCTTACACTATCCCCTCCCTCACTGTTCTCACCCACACTATCCCCTCCCTCACTGTTCTCACCCACACTATCCCCTCCCTCACTGTTCTCACCCACCACTATCCCCTCCCTCCACTGTTCTCACCCACACTATCCCTCCCTCACTGTTCTCACCCACCACTATCCCTCATGTCCCCCTCCCTCCACTGTTCTCACCCACACTATCCCTCCCTCACTGTTCTCACCCACACTATCCCCTCCCTCACTGTTCTCACCCACCTATCCCCTCACCTACCACTATCCTCCTCACGTCCACCACACTATCCCCTCCCTCACTGTTCTATACCCACACTTCTCCCCTCTCCTCACTGTTCTCACCCACACTATCCCCTCCCTTCACTGTTCTCACCCACACTATCCCCTCCCTCACTGTTTACCCATACCTCCCTCACTGTCTCACCACATATCCCTCCCTCACTGTTCTCACCCACACTATCCCCTCCCTCACTGTTCTCACCCACACTATCCCTCCCTCACTGTTCTCACCCACACTATCCCCTCCCTCACTGTTCTCCACCCCCACACTATCCCCCCTCACTGTTCTCACCCACACTATCCCCTCCCTCACTGTTCTTACACTATCCCCTCCCTCACTGTTCTTACCCACACTATCCCCTCCCTCACTGTTCTCACCCACACATCCTCCTCACTGTTACACTATCCCCTCCCTCACTGTTCTCACCCACACTATCCCCTCCCTCACTGTTCTCACCCACACTATCCCCTCCCTCACTGTTCTTACACTATCCCCTCCCTCACTGTTCTACCCACACTATCCCCTCCCTCACTGTTCTCACACCACTATCCCCTCCCTCACTGTTCTCACCCACACTATCCCCTCCCTCACTGTTCTCACCCACACTATCCCCTCCCTCACTGTTCTACACACTATCCCCCCCACGTCTACCACACATCCCTCACTTTCCCCCACCTCCTCACTGTTCTCTACACACTATCCCCTCCCTCACTGTTCTACACACTATCCCTCCCTCACTGTTCTCACCCACACCCCTATCCCATCCCCCTCACTGTTCTCACCCACACTATCCCTCCCTCACTGTTCTCACCCACACTATCCCTCCCTCACTGTTCTCACCCACACTATCCCCTCCCTCACTGTTCATATCCTCCCTCACTGTCTCACCACACTATCCCTCCCTCACTGTTCTTACACTATCCCCTCCCTCACTGTTCTCACCCACACTATCCCTCCCTCACTGTTCTTACACTATCCCCTCCCTCACTGTTCTTACCCCACACCTCCTCAGTCTACACACCCCTCCCTCACTGTTCTCACCCACACTATCCCCTCCCTCACTGTTCCCACCCACACTATCCCCCTCACTCTCACCATATCCTCCTCACTTTCTCACCAACTATCCCCTCCCTCACTGTTCTCACCCCACACTCATCCCCTCCTCACTTTCCCCACCCACCACATCCCTCCCTCACTGTTCTACACACTATCCCCTCCTCACTGTTCTTACCCACACTATCCCCTCCCTCACTGTTCTCACCCACACTATCCCCTCCCTCACTGTTCTCACCTACACTATCCCTCCCTCACTGTTCTCACCCACACTATCCCCTCCCTCACTGTTCTTACACTATCCCCTCCCTCACTGTTCTCACCCACACTATCCCTCCCTCACTGTTCTTACACTATCCCCTCCCTCACTGTTCTCCACCCACACTATCCCCTCCCTCACTGTTCTACACTATCCCCTCCCTCACTGTTCTACACTATCCCCTCCCTCACTGTTCTCACCTACACTATCCCCTCCCTCACTGTTCTCACCCACACTATCCCTCCCTCACTGTTCTTACCCTATCCCCTCCCTCACTGTTCTCACCCACACTATCCCCTCCCTCACTGTTCTCACCCACACTATCCCTCCCTCACTGTTCCCACCCACACTATCCCTCCCTCACTGTTCTCACCCACACTATCCCTCCCTCACTGTTCTCACCCACACTATCCCTCCCTCACTGTTCTCACCCACACTATCCCCTCCCTCACTGTTCTCACCCACACTATCCCCTCCCTCACTGTTCTCACCCACACTATCCCCTCCCTCACTGTTCTCACCCACACTATCCCCTCCCTCACTGTTCTTACACTATCCCCTCCCTCACTGTTCCCACCCACACTATCCCCTCCCTCACTGTTCTTACACTATCCCCTCCCTCACTGTTCTACACTATCCCCTCCCTCACTGTTCTCACCACACACCTAGTCCCCTCCCTCACTGTTCTTACCCACACTATCCCCTCCCTCACTGTTCTCACCCACACTATCCCCTCCCTCACTGTTCTTCACTATCCCCTTCCTCACTATCCTCACCTTCACTATCCCTCCCTCACTATCCTTAATGCCAACACTCCATGCTCTCCCTCCCTGCCTTCTCCTCCAGCACTATTTCTTCCCTGTGTTTTTTCCTCCGTTGGTTTCTCCTTTCCCGTTGTTTCCTGTTGCATTCCTCCCTCCTTTTCGGGGTCTCTGTTGGACGTCTTTCTCCCTCGCAGATCATATCCCGCTGCTCTTTTTTCCACTCCCAGTTTCTTCCTTCCAGTTTCTCACCAGTTTCTCACCAGTTTCTCACCAGTTTCTTCCGCGATAACGTTTCCTTCACCAGTTTCCTCTTCATTTGCTTTTCCTCCTCCATTTGTTTCCCCTCATTGGCCTTTGCTGCTCCACTACCTTTCCCTTCATCAATTTGCCCCAGTTTTCTTCCTCGGTCTATCGTTATTCTCGTTTGGGCTTTTTTCTTTCCTCTTAATACCGTTTCCATTATCAATTCCTATTATATTCAGGTTATTCTTACACTCTTTGTTTTGCTTCTACCAATAGTCTCTTTTTTTCTACCCTACTCCCTCTTATCACAACCTCTTCTTCTCCTATTCTAACCTCTTCTAACCTCTTCTAACCTCCTCTTGTAACCTCTTCTTCTCCTCTTCTAACCTCTTCTAACCTCTTCTTCTCCTCTTGTAACCTCTTCTTCTCCTATTCTAACTTCTTCTAACCTCCTCTTCTCCTCTTGTAACCTCTTCTTCTCCTCTTCTAACCTCTTCTAACCTCCTCCTCTTCTTCCATTCAACACCTTCGTTTGTACACCGTTTCTAAGCTTCCATTTCATCTGACACCTGACACCCTTTTCTCTCTCCCCTTTACATGTGTCCCCCTCCGCTTCCCTTCACTGAGCTCCCTTTCTCCTCCTCTAATTGCTTTACCTTACCCTCTCCCTTCACCCTCCCTAAGCCTGGACACACCCTTCCCTCTTTCTCACGCTACTTCCCTCCGCCCTTTGCTCCCTCTGTCTGCCTCTCTCGTCCCTATGAACGTGCTGAAGATTGACTGGATATCTATACGAGGATATTTGTCTATATCAAGTTTGTTTACAAGGGAAGGACGAGGCAGAGTTATTCATTATTTAAGACTATCATAATTTAGTGTATCAGTTTGGCACAACAACACATTTATTATCATCATCAGTATTAATTATTCTCTGCACCATTTGACACAGAAAGTATATAAAAATTGTCGTTCAGTCAATGTAAAGTGTACTGAAAGACGCTACACATTTCTTCAGACATTATTCATACGTCTTGCTCTATACACAACTGCCCTTGTTTGTATACATATCCCAAGGTTTTAAACATGTATAGGGTGCAGCATTCATAGTAATTTGTTATGAGATGAAAATATGAGACGTGATGTATAGCTTTCCAACCCTCTCCATATAATGTAGTGAAATG
>JACEEZ010020968.1:1250587-1260587 GCA_016584305.1 Chionoecetes opilio
TGGACTCGATAGAACAAATACTTCATCCGTCAAGAGGAACTACCGCATGCAGGTCTGAAGGCCTCTTGTAGCTTCATTATGTGCTTATGTTCTTCTTATGTTCTTATCATAATTCTTTCCCACTTCAAGTATAATACGAAAGTTTACGGACGAGGGAGAAAAAATAAAAATAAAAGGCATCAACAGACTCTGCCACTTGGTCTGGTCTTCGGTTACTCACTTGAGCGTTTACAATTATGGCAAAATGGAGTGACTTGGTGTGTGAGGTGAGTGAGCCAACTTGAGTGACTAGTATTGCATTCCTCTCATTCCTCCCACCTTCCTGCCTCACCTCCTTCCCCAGCCCTCACTCCTCAGCCCGGTAATGTGTATAATCACTCTACTTAATGGTCAATCAGTGGTGTCTTTAAATCCAACATATGTACCTTACGATATGCGGATAGGTATTTGTAATTACTGATATAAATTTGTTTTCTTTCAAAGTGTTACTACTGATATTTTTTCAGTTTTTGTTCTGTAAGGTGTGCGTATAATTGCTTGTCCTTAGTCTATGAATAGCTTTGAATGTTTTTAATCCATATCGATAGCAATGAGTAATATTTATCTTTACAAATATAGCCGTGGACTCTAATACCTCATTAGATAAATAGTTATATACTTTGTTACGTATATAAATTCATCAGAACTGTTTAATCATGTTCGTGAAAATTATTTTACGCCAAGAATATCTCCACATAAGGACAGAAACAAGTGAAGTGTCGCGTTATCCCATCAGTGTCTTCAGGCAAAAGTTACAAACATAATCACCGGAAATGTAACTGGAGAATTAGTGACATAATTACACGCGGGAGATGGTAAAGGTGAAATGGAATCAAATAATTACCGTCCATCAGTCTGCGTCACTCCACCATCCTCCCTTGATGTAAACAAGACAGCATCGCCTCCACCACATTGCTTTGTATAGATAGCTAAATAGTACGTAAAGGAAGGTGTTGCTAGACGAATTAGAGGCTATAAATGGTAAAAACGAGGATTTGTAGCAAAGAAGGTTCGACCCGGTACATTTTTTCTTCATCCCTCAAAAAGCAAGTAGACTAATAAAGGAATAATGGCAAAAAAATCTGGCGCACAAATATACAGATGTATAAACTGTATACAGTAGCTTAGTAGTATAAAGATAAAAAGAAAAGTTTGCGTTAATGTTTGCTTTGAAACGAACGTTAATATTTTATGTTTTGATGTATTTTGATGTAAATTTAAAACACACACACACACACGCACACGCGCGCGCGCGCACACCACACACACACACACACACACACACACACACACACACACACCACACACACACACACACACACACCACACACACACACACACACACACACACACACACACACACACACACACACACACACCACACACACACACACACACACACACACACACACACCACACACACACACACACACACACACACACACACACACACACACACACACACACACACACACACACACACACACACACACACACACACACACACACACACACACACACACACACACACACACACACACACACACACACACACACACACACACACACACACACACACACACACACACACACACACACACACACACACACACACACACACACACACACACACACACACACACACACACACACACACACACACACACACACACCTTTGCATTTTTACACCATGGATTAATACCACCACTATAAGTGTCACAATCATCACCATTATCACCACAGTAGTACGGATGCAGCCTCCCCACTCCTTCACTACCCCCCCTAAAAAAAAGAGGCTCTCAATTTTTTACATCAAGTATATATAGCGTCCAGCCTCTGGCCCCTTTGCTTTTGGCTCAGTTCTTGCGGCTGGAACGTGACAGCGAGCCACGTTCCAGCCAATTAACTCATTACGTGAATTACTCATTAAGGGCTTGTTCTATGCAAAAAGTTTGTTTACAGACCCCCATTGATTTTGACAGCACTACTTGGATGTCGAATGTCAGCTCAATTCCGACAATAATTAAGAGTAGTTTACGCTAATTACTCATTAAGGGCTTGTTTTACGCAAAAAAATTCTTCCGACGACCCCCATTGATTTTGACAGCACTACTTGCATGTCAAAATTCAGCTCAATCCGACAATAATTAGGAGTAGTTATACACTTTTTGGCGGAAACTTGGTTCCACGGGTCTTATGGTAAGCGACAGCGAGCGAAGCTCGCTGTCAATAATTTTTTTTCATTCTTTCTCATCGCATTGGCATCCCAGAACGACATGAAAAGAGTTGTCTATAAGAGCACACGACGAAATGCATTCCTCCATCTGGTGTTTATATGTCTCTCAGTTTAGGCTGTTGTTTCCCCCTCCGCTTGATTTGGTATGAAAAGCAAGACTCCACGGCACGTCCCCTCGAGAGCCTTGGATATAGAGGTGGGAATTTTGGTGGACACATGTTGGCTTTCACAGTGCAAAGGGTCGCTATGGATTGCTTGCACCGTCCAGACTTTGCTGCTTCGTTTTGGTGGCGTGTTACCAAGAATGTCAGATTGTTACGTAGTTCAATCAGAAGGACATCTTTGGGGTAAAATATGAAGATCGTGTATTCAAGTAAAATGAGAGACTGACTGTTTAAATCACCATCGAGGAAAATTCCAAGAACAAAATGGATCTGTCAAGCGTCTCATAATAAATAAAAGAAATAAAAGGTGCACTCGATGCTTCACCCCGGCCACCTGGAGACGTGAGCAGCAGAGTTGGGTTCAAGTTGCGTCATCCAGTGTGTCGGACCCTCGGGACAACACTTTCTGGCAGTACGAGGCGACGCCCTCCCAAAGGTCGCTGTTCCTCCCGCGACTCATGGTTTTCATCCCAACCACGACACAGCAGCTGGGACAGAAAAATAATGTAACTGTCGAGGTTGAGTTGCCAGCCATTATAGCTCTCCAGCAGGAACATGTTGGACCAAACTACCTGAGCCTAGAAAATATGTCTAAAGACGTTATAGGCTCAAAGGTAAAACAAAAAAGAATAAGTTTGAATAAAAATAAAAATATATATATATAAGTTGAAAAAGAACATGAAGTCATGAAAGAAAGCTTCAGCTGTTATAAAAACTACTCGAAGCAAAACAATGACTACATTTTTTTGAAAATATTGGTTTGCTATTTTGATATAAAAATAAATGATGAATACATTTTTGTTCTGTAATTACAGTCACTCACCCGAGGTGTTTCACCTAATTGGGTAAAATCACGTTATTTTTTTCTCTTCGTGTGAGTTGTTGTGAATACTTGACCAACAATAATGGCAGGTGAACTTTAAGTGTGCGCATGGGGCGCTCCGGGAGAGATTAGTTTCTGCCAAAGTTTTGCCTGTACTTCATCCCTTTGATGGACAATTAAAAAATGATGTGGGAAGATTTACCTCCAGAATCTACTAATTACTCTCTCTCTCCTCCTCCTGCTCCTCCTCCTCTAAGCTAATCATACACTTCGTGTGAGCCAGCTAATTAGTGTAATTTTATGACCCAAAGTTTTAACACAGTTCATTATGGTGCAGCCTGGGTTAGATATTCTCACTAGTAGCTTGTCAACGGTGGCCCTGTGCTGGCCCGCGGGATGCCTCGCAGGGCCGAGGACGAGGATGAAACTGCCTTGAGGCGGAAAAGAGCTTGTCTTCTTGAGGAACTTTTTACCTTATTCGACAACTAACAAATGATAACTGACGCTCACACTCAGTGCGGCCTCAGTGCTGCACGCTCGCAGCCCTGGAGGAAGGCAACCCTGCGAGTCTCCACCCTGCGAGTCTCTCATGGCGCACAAAGCACCAGTTTACTGAACAATGGAATGCAGAAACAACCATCAGTCGTTTGTCGCTTCATGGCCAGGGAAAGCTTAGTGAAGGCAGACGTGGCAGCTGTCTTTCCTTCCTATGGACGCGACAACAGTTCCAACAAACCCTTGAATCACTTCATCAATGACGATTCGACGAAGCGAGTTTTTATGGTTAAATCACGTGGAATGAAATTTATTTACTTAACTCTTTGGACTGGAGTTTGTGTTGTTGTGAATGATTTCTGCTAAAAAGTTTTATTTCCCTTTTTATTTTTTTTCCTTTGGTTATCTCTATATTTTTTTCATTTGTGGTTTTACAAAACTGTATTTAATTTTCATGTAGGTAATTTTTTGTATTGGGGTATGAGTAGATTTTTTGCTAGATTTACCTTCAAACAAATAACCTTGCAACTGGATAACCTCCTCGCGGCAACACCTCCACTAAACACAGTAACCATAACATCGTCTTCTCTGCGTATGAACTCACTGAATCTTTATCCACACAAAAATGGCAAAACTTTGAAAAGAAGAAAAACGAAAAAAAGTGAGCACGAAAATTCCAAAAGGTCCGTAACAACATCAATTCCCTCGGCCAGTGCGGGATGGGGGAAAAGCGAAACAAGTGAAGAACAATTCTGGTATCCTACTCCTCTGAAAAGCCTCAACACAAGCAGAAACAAACGAATCAGAGACTTTGTGCGTTTTTTCGAGAGTAAATCTAGCAAAAAATCTACTCATACTCCATAAAAATAGCTACTTACATGAAAAAAACTGCACTGGAAATACTACAAATGAGAAAGTACATAGATGACCAAAAAAAAAAAAAGGGAAAACAAACTTTTTAATAGAAATCATTCACTACAACACAAAGTCCAGTCCAAAGAGTTCAGTAAATATACTTTATTCCAAGTGCCTTAATCATACAAACTCACTTTGTCATATATAGAAGTAGGATTTTCCAAGATGAACTGACCATCTACTATCTATTATTATACCTATCAATCTATCTATCTATCTATCTATCTATCTATATATTATATATATATATATATATATATATATATATATAATATATATATATATATATATATATATATATATATATATATATATAAAATATATATATATATATATATATATAATATATATATATATATATATATATATATATATATATATATATATATATATATTAAATGTCAATTGATCTAGGTTTTTTCCAAGATTAACTTTCCATATATTTAAAGTCAATTGATCTAGGTTTTTTCCAAGATTAAGTGACCATATATTAAAAGTCAATTGATCTAGGTTTTTTCCAAGATTAAGTGACCATATACTAAAAGTCATTTGATCTAGATTTTTTCCAAGATTAACTGGCCATATATTAAAATTCAATTGATCTAGGTTTTTTCGAAGGCTTGTAGGAGGTGACTTGCTAACGTGCATCGAGCCCCGCCTGTCCCGGCAGCGGCTTAAGACGGCGAGCCTTGTGTGGGAGGCGACGCGAAAACCAATATTGCCCGCTGGTCGCTGCTGTGTCGGTGTCGAACGGAAATCCCAATTAATACCAAGTGTCCAATCAAGCAGAGAGGAGAGAGAGAGAGAGAGAGAGAGAGAGAGAGAGAGAGAGAGAGAGAGAGAGAGAGAGAGAGAGAGAGGAGAGAGAGAGAGAGAGAGGAGGAGAGAGAGAGAGAGAGAGAGAGAGAGAGAGAGAGAGAGAGAGAGAGAGAGAGAGAGAGAGAGAGAGAGAGAGAGAGAGAGAGAGAGAGAGAGAGAGAGAGAAGAGAGAGAGAGAGAGAGAGAGAGAGAGAGAGAGAGAGAGAGAGAGAGAGAGAGAGAGAGAGAGAGAGAGAGAGAGAGAGAGAGAGAGAGAGAGAGAGAGAGAGAGAGAGAGAGAGAGAGAGAGAGAGAGAGAGAGAGAGAGAGAGAGAGAGAGAATGTGTGTGTGTGTGTCTGACACGAAAACAGAGAGGATTGGATTGAAGTAGACGGAAAGGACGGGATTGAAATACACACTGAATAAAATAAGACTCAAAAAGAAAATAACTACAAGAAATATCTCCCTAAAATGTAAATAAAAGCGAAGACCACATCATAAACACACCAAAGATAAGGCGAATTGGTACTTTTTTTTTCTTAAGTATAAAATAGTTAACATCTGGCAAAGCATGTTAGTCATTAGCGATTCCCTTTTTATCTTGGAAACCATTGCCTGACACCTGTCCATCTGTCCTTACGCTACCTGAGTCGAGTATACACAAAATACAACAAATAAAATATGGCTAAATAAAGAAAAATACTAAAATAAAAAGTAGCTAAATAAAATAAAAATAGCTAAATAAACATAATAAAACCTAAATAATAAAAAAATAGCTGAATAAAAAAAGCTGAATAAAATAAAAGATAGCTACATAATGGAAGGATAATTAATGGGAAGTGGATGAAGGAAACGTAAACAACAAACCTGAGAAAAGCGACTCAGATTTAATAAAAATACAAATGAATACAACGGAAAAACAGACAGTAACAACCCTAATGGGCCAAACGAGGCTGCCTGTGTGACTTCTTTTTACCACTAGTTTTTTTACGTGTTAGAGGCAAAAAGAATAGCAAACATTTTTTCTTTCTTTTCACTTCATGGGAGACTGGCCAAGGGCGACAACAAAAGCTAACAAAAAGCCCGCTAGCTGCCAGACCACATACATAAAATAGAAGGAGATTTCAACATTTCTAAGTTGAAGGCTCCTATTCAATAATGGTGTTCTTTATATACGATGCAGTATATCACAGGTTATAAAGGTAGGGCTGGATTGTTACTCTTTTGAAGAACTTTTTTTTTTAGCTTTTTGCCTGTACATGTCACTGGAGTCAAATGATGCAAACGTCGATTTCCATATCAAAGTCCAAAATGAAAAAAAGCAGCATTTTGTAATGGACCCCACGGATAGCTGCATCAGTGTAGAGGGAAATGAAATAGTGTTTGGCTTTTCCATCTGACACAGCACAGACCCAACATTTATCCGTTGCTCAATTGTATGTGAATCCTGCCAAACCAAAAAAGGGATTCGAACCTCGCTGGCTGGCTGGTTGGCTAGTCGGGTTGAGTTGATCGTAAATTCAACGGCTTTCTGTGGGTCTTATGTAACACTGGATGCAGGTGTTGCGGCGGGAAATCAAGTACAGGTATTGTGTGTTGTGTATATACTGCTGTGTGTTTTATTGAATGTGTATTTAGTGCGTTGCGTTATCAGAATGTCGTAATGCATTTAAAAAAAAAAAAAAAAACTGATGAATCTCGAACTAACTTCCATATTTTGTTTTGTAAATATAGAAAAGAAATACTGTAGATAGGGGCTTTATGTGTGTGTGAGGCAGACAGACAGACAGACAGACAGACAGACAGACAGACAGACAGACAGACAGACAGACAGACAGACAGACAGATAGACAGACAGACAGACAGACAGACAGACAGACAGACAGACAGACAGACAGATATACAGACAGACAGACAGACAGACAGACATATACAGACAGACAGACAGACAGACAGACATATACAGACAGACAGACAGACAGACAGACAGACAGACAGACAGACAGACAGACAGACAGACAGACAGACAGACAGACAGACAGACAAACAGACAGACAGACAGACAGACATATACAGACAGACAGACAGACAGACAGACAGACAGACATAGACAGGTAGACAGACAGACAGACAGACAGACAGACAGACATATACAGACAGACAGGTAAATACAAAATAATGGCAATAAATTCACTTCTGTTGCGTCGTTTCTTCTCAATTTTTGTCATGATAAATATTTTTTAGCTTGTGAGTGATGGTGCGTCGCGCGTCATGCTAAAATATGTATAATGTTTCTTTTTTCTTTAATTCAGATATGTAGTGTATTAATGGCCAATCTATCTTGTTTGAGGATTTATATTTTTTTCGTTTAATTATGGGACTAATACAAATATATTCTCAAATAAAAGGATGTAATGCAAAGATTTAATTCTACGTGTAATATATAGTTATGTATTAAAAAATTTCAAAGGGATTATTCACGTCCATTCTGAGCACAATTGATAACCTTGCAGGAGATATACTCAACACACACACACACACACACACACACACACACACACACACACACACACACACACACACACACACACACACAGACACAGACACAGACACAGACACAGACACACACACACACACAGACACAGACACACACACACACACACACACACACACACACACACACACACACACACACACACACACACTCATTACTTAAACTAACATAGAACCAAAACAGTAAGCTCAAGGGAAATTAATGTGTATAATTCTTCATTTTGGAGAGAGAGAGAGAGAGAGAGAGAGAGAGAGAGAGAGAGAGAGAGAGAGAGAGAGAGAGAGAGAGAGAGAGAGAGAGAGAGAGAGAGAGAGAGAGAGAGAGAGAGAGAGAGAGAGAGAGAGATAGTCAGTCTTGTTGATGATTACAGAAAAGGAGTGTGAGAAAAATAACCCTTAGAATGAAAAATTACGCATAGAATTTATAGATGTTGGATATTTTAGTGATACATTTATAAGAAGGAAGAGGATTTATTAATGATACATTTATAAGAAGGAAGAGGATTTATTAATGATACATTTATAAGAAGGACGAGGATTTATTAATGATACATTTATAAGAAGGAAGAGGATTTATTAATGATACATTTATAAGAAGGAAGAGGATTTATTAATGATACATTTATAAGAAGGAAGAGGATTTATTAATGATACATTTATAAGAAGGAAGAGGATTTATTAATGATACATTTATAAGAAGGAAGAGGATTTATTAATGATACATTTATAAGAAGGAAGAGGTTTTATTAATGATACATTTATAAGAAGGAAGAGGATTTATTAATGATACCTTTATAAGAAGGAAGAGGATTTATTAATGATACCTTTATAAGAAGGAAGAGGATTTATCTGCAACGAAAAATGAGAAGACTAAACTTGCACGAATTTGTACTGCAGCATCTTAAGAATGATTGCTAATAATGGCTGTTTATGATGAAAACAGTAATGACGATTGTGGTGATCTTGGGTAAGATTAAACATTATTGAAAATCAAAGCAGCAATTTGAAATTTCATTATTATCCTAACATCAGAAGAAGAAAATTTATAATAATACTTATACTCAAAGAATATGCATTTTTTTCATTAAGTACGTTTATACGATATTTGTTCGTTTCATCTTAAGTTTTTGTCCTTTGTGCTTAGTTTTAAATATAGTTCTTTCTAAAGCGATAAAAGAGAGACTGCTCCCTATTAGCACAGTCTCCCTGCGGCATCACATCTAAAATTCTGGGTTATGCGTTGTGCAAGTTCTTTAGCGACAGGGAATTACCAGGAGCCTGTTAGCTGCATCGCTAGGCGGTATTTTGTCGTGAGACCTATGAATATGCCGGTATTTTTTGTTCTTTCAAGGAACTGTACATGTTTGTTTAGGCTGTGGCAAGACGGGTGTAACCTTGTGTTCTTGGTTATATTTCTTGAACTGTATCAAGTTGATATTCTTCATCTTCCTATGTCATAAAATCAGGTGATGAAGGAGACACGGGCTGGGAAGGCGTGTGTGTGTTCCTAAGTCATGTTATTCCTGCTCAACGTTATCCTGCTGTTGCGTGATTGTTTTAAGGAGCAATTAGAAGCAGGAATGTATTGGCGATTTTTTTTCTTCAGATTTTATGATCTCTGACAAACGCGTTCTTTTTTCCCCTTTTTTACTATATGACGACAGTAGAAACTAGTGAGTGGGGTTTCGAACGTGGGTCTCAACGATCATTTATCACTCATTCCCCGAGCTTCATATTTCATCAAATGGTATTATAGACCAAAAAAAACCTTCCCCTCCAAAAAGAAAAAAAAACATTCGTAGGAGAAGAAACTGGAATAAAAGTTGTTTCCTGATGTGTCGCTTTGTCCATCCATTAGCAACAGTCTCACACCTCGTCCCTCTCTCCCATCACCCCATCCACTTTATACAACGCAGGTGAGGGAGTTAAATCATCCATAAACGTTTAGTGGACAGAAAAATCAAACGTTTTCACAG
>JACEEZ010020968.1:1265587-1283087 GCA_016584305.1 Chionoecetes opilio
GTTCTGTGCCCGCATCACCCTGTTTCTTACTCACCCTGTATTGCTCTTTGCCCGCATCATGCACCCTGTTTCTCCATCACTCTGTTTCTTCCTCCCCTGTTTCTCCATCACTCTGTTTCTTCCTCACCCTGTTTCTCCATCACTCTGTTCTCCTCCCCTGTTTCTCCATCACCCTGTTTCTTCCTCCCCTGTTTCTCCATCACCCTGTTTCTTCCTCCCCCTGTTTCTCCATCACCCTGTTTCTTCCTCCCCTGTTCTCCATCACCCTGTTTCTTCCTCCCCCTGTTTCTCCATCACCCTGTTCTTCCTCCCTTGTTTCTCCATCACCCTGTTTCTTCCTCCTTGTTCTCCATCACCCTGTTTCTTCCTCCCCTTGTTTCTCCATCACCTGTTTCTTCCCTCCCCTGTTTCTCCCTCACCCTGTTTCTTCCTCCCCTGTTTCTCCATCACCCTGTTTCTTCCTCCCCCTGTTTCTCCATCACCTGTTTCTTCCTCCCCTTGTGTCTCCATCACCCTGTTTCTTCCTCCCCTGTTTCTCCATCACCTGTTTCTTCCTCCCCTTGTTTCTCCATCACCCTGTTTCTTCCTCACCCTGTTTCCCATGCACCTGTTTCTTCCTCCCCTGTTTCTCATCACCCTGTTTCTTCCTCCCCTTGTTTCTCCATCACCCTGTTTCTTCCTCCCCTTGTTTCCATCACCCTGTTTCTCCTCCCCTGTTTCTCCATCACTCTGTTTCTTCCTCCCCTGTTTTCCATCACCTGTTCTTCCTCCCCTGTTTCTCCATTACCCTGTTTCTTCCTCACCCTGTTTCTCCATCACCCTGTTTCTTCCTCCCCCTGTTTCTCCATCACCCTGTTTCTTCCTCCCCCTGTTTCTCCATCACCCTGTTTCTTCCTCCCCCTGTTTCTCCATCACTCTGTTTCTTCCTCCCCCTGTTTCTCCATCACCCTGTTTCTCCATTACCCTGTTTCTTCCTCACCCTGTATTGCACTGTGCCCGCATCACACCCTCTGCCTCATCGTACCTCATCACCTTTCGTCTCACCTACACAACAAAGACTTTAATTTGCACTCGTGATCTTCGTTTTTGTATGAGGCATAACGAGACAAGCTGTTTTATTTCATTTTCCTTTTTTTTTTCTTTTGTAGCTTTAGCATTTTAAGTATCCTCAGGTTAGGCACTCCGGAGATTGTTAATTACTTCCTGTCTTTTCTCTTGTCCAGCGGTAATTCCCATGGCGCTCCGGACGGTAAGCGAACCAATTAATGTGTCGAGTGATACGTCAAGCGAGGCCATGATTGAGCCGTGTGCATGGCGGCCAATTAGTGGAGTCAGGAGAGGAGGAGCGGCAGGCGGGACCTTCCTGACACACACACACACACACACACACACACACACAACACACACACACACACACACACACCACACACACACACACACCACGCACACCAGCACACACGCACACACACCCACACACTACGCCCCCCCCCACACACACACGGACACACTATACACACACACAAACGCGCGCGCAACGATACAGTAACACCGCCCACACAACAACACACACACACACACACACACACACACACACACACACACACACACACACACACACACACACCGATCACAGCTCACAATTAGTGTCTCCTGTTATTTACATTTTACATTAAAGGTTGTCTGCGTCTTTTCTTTGTCTTTCCATGTGAAAACTTAAAGTCAGCTGGAGACTGTGATGAGACTCTGATTTTCTTGGCATACGAAAATGTGTGTATTCGCCAGCGAACTTAATCACGCGCAGGACACGCTACGTTTAGAGATCATAGAGACCGATCTTAGGGTAAAGTGGTAGACTCACACACCACACACACCCCATTAATTAATTCCCTTGCTCTAAGGAGACTATAACTGCTCGTGTTTCAAGGGCGTGAGTGGGGGTCGAACTTGCGTGCTCCAAGTGATACAAGCAGAACTTTACCACTG
This sequence comes from Chionoecetes opilio, assembly GCA_016584305.1. NCBI lineage: Eukaryota > Metazoa > Arthropoda > Malacostraca > Decapoda > Majidae > Chionoecetes > Chionoecetes opilio. The sequence goes on from JACEEZ010020968.1 coordinate 1,267,571, forward strand.
TACCACACATACATTGTAATACACACACACACACACACACAACACACACACACACACACACACACACACGCACAGACACGCACACACTCTTTCTCCTTCCACTGATTTGTAGTTCAACTTTCCTACCGCTTCGGTAATCTTCGTAATTGTTTTTCACTAGTGTCTAGTTTTCAATCTCCATTTTCACGTGATTTGTGAATAAATATTCTCATATATCTATACAGTACAACTAGATACGTAGAAGTAGTGTATGGGACGTGTCCACCATTAAGCAGTAAAGCTAAGGTTCCCAGAGTTGGGTGCAACCCGCTGACCAGCCAGCCTCTCACATCGCCACGACTGCTGTTCACATGACGCTACTTAATCATTGTTTTGTTTACCTCACAACCATTATGTGAGTTACTAGTCACTCCAGAGGGTCTCCAGAAATAGGAAGGAAGCATATAGTTTAGTGCGAGGGAGGAATAAAAGTTTCGGGTGATGTGTTTAAATATATCTTCCTTACATTACTTAGTAGGCGCTCCATAGCTCAGTGGTAAAGTGATAGCTGTTTCTAAGCAAAACACTTAGGGTCGAATCCCACGTCCAATACATACAATTTCTATTTTATTGAACTTTTTTTTTATTGAACCCTTAATTTGTATGAATATTAATCTTTCCACCTTCTATTTGTAAAGCGTCAGTTAATAGTGTTTCTTATTTAAATCAAAACTCAATTAAATTTAATTAAAGTGGTTTAGCTTACTTTTGTTGCTTAAAATTAAGAAGCTTAAATGTTTCTTTGTTGGTGTGCACAGGGTGGGTGTGGGGGAGCGCGCGTCACAGGCTGAGGGCGACAGGTAAAAGTAAAACTATATATAGTAACTATAATACGCAACCTGCATTTTTATTCATTTACATGTATGTGCATTCATTGCAAAGTAATTGACAAATGAACCAATTAACGCATAATGAGAGAGATAACAAAAACAATTCACAGGAAATAAAAGTTTCCAGAAAAGTGTTCCAGTCCTCTCCTCCCACGCCTTGCAGTCCCATTTCACAACACATTGTTTATTATATGATGGAAAAAAACGAGCATTCATAATCCTAAAGTTAGTGATCGCAGACAAATATTTATCACTCGTATGTAGTACACACACACACACACACATACACACACACACACACACACACACACACACACACACACACACACACCACACACACACACACACACACACACACACACACACACATAAGAATGACTGAAATAAAGAAAAGACTGGATAAATGTAGATACGGAGACGGGACCACACGAGTGTAGCTCAGGCCCTGTAAAACACAACTAGGTAAATACAACTAGGTAAATACAGACACACACAAACACACACACACACACACACAGTGACACACACACACACACACACACACACACACACACACACACTATATAGATACCGTATATATGTACTATATACACTCCCGTATAGAAGCATAGAAGCCTGGAACAACCTTGATGCAAAAGTGATTAATGCAAGAATTATTCAGGACTTCAAAGGCAAACTGGATAATAGTAGATTTGGAGACGGGACAGTACGAGCATAGCTCGTTTCCTGTATGTTACAACTAGGTACAACTAGGTAAATACACACACACACACACACTATAACATAACACACACCCATGCAAATCATCAAAGGCATTTATGTGTGGCTGTGAACAAGCGGCACGGCTTTAAAGTGTCGGTAAAAAGCCAACAGGAATATGCTGAAAATAGATTCGAAAAGCTTCCTGGCATTGCTGTAATAATTTGTCATATTTTCAAACCCAAATCCATATTTTACTTCAATTCTAAACCACTGCTTTATTTATTTTCTCTCTTTTCCTTTTTAATTGTCTTTTTAATTGCTTGTGAAACGCTCCATCATTACCCGCAACACTATAAAAATACGTGCAGATTATTTCTTTCCCTATCCTATGTCTCCCTGCGGTGATATATTTCAATTTTTTCGATACCATTTTAACTCGTATCTTCTATTTGATTACGATACATATCCCTTTTTTATTGTAGTTTTTCTTTCCTCACGCGTACATAGCTATCAACAACAATTACTTCGTTTTTAACACTCAGGAGAGTTCTGCCTCTGACCCACCAGCGCCTCGTTATTCATAGGAGTTCCTGGCTTTAGTGTTTACTGGTGTGTGCAAACTTAGAGCCGACAAGACCGCCAGTAACATAATAGATAGTAATAAATATGAACAGCAATTACAAGATGAAGACGAAATGGTGAATAATAATAATAATAATAATAATAATAATAATAATAATAATGATAAGAGGATGATTACAATGACGATTACATTTATACATCAACGACAGCAGGAATGATAACAATAACAACAGCAATAACCACTATTATCATCATCATCATCAGTCATAATCATCAGCTGCCACCACATCACCCAAACCTCACCACTATAACGATAACTAAAATCATTGTAATATGTCCTGTAATAATACCCAAAAGAAAATTACTTAACCTTTCATATACGAGACATACAGGGAAAAAATCAATATGAAATGTTGGTAACTCCATTGAAACACATTCACACACAGACATGAAAAGAAAGGACACAGTGAGACAGAAACTAATCTGCTGACGGTAAAACGGTACCGCCAGCAGACGGTAAAACGTCTGAGTGACTGGGAAAGGTCTTTAGGCGTGGGACGAAAAAGTTTCCTACACACTGCTGATCATGTTGAAACTTGTTAAAGGAGTCACACAGATTCCTTCGAAAGCGTCCTGTGATCTACTGTCTGCATTCCCTCCTTGTTTCCTTCCTTCCTTCGCGTCTTCCATCTTGCTGATGCAGTGGTGGATCTAGGGAGTTGCCTTGGGTGGCAACGGCCACCCCTAAAATCTCATTGGCATTACTCCTGTGGCCACCCCAGATCTGAGTCAGAGATATAATGAAAATCTAACCATTTATTGAAATGGTTATGCCATGGACCACCCACACTATATCTGTGTCCAACCTTGGTCACCAGTCAAAATTTCTTGGCGACGCCACTGAGGGTACCCCTTAAGAGTTTTTTTTTTAATCAAGTTTTCTTTAATAACTCAAAAGCTATGATAGTTACAATGAGAATGCATGGACTAATAAACATACATTAGATCAAGGCCTTTCTTTTGAGCTACAGCAAAAGGAAATCATGTTGTAATTAATTGAGAAAATGACATAAAAGTTTTTAAAGAAAATTGAAACAATTACTTCTTTTTCCAAAATGTATGAATTGTTTTCAGCTACTGATCATAACAAGGTAGAATACATCAAGCTTAACATTTGTTTCCCTATTAATGTTTCCTCTAGGACTAATAGTTTCGCGTTAACATAGCAAAAACAAAAATAATAGATTCTTTGATTGCTACCATAAGGCATTTAAAGATCCCACCGGTGGTTACATGCGCTACGCTCTGGGCGAGCGCAACAGGTCCTTCTGTGAAAAAATTTCCAATGAAACATGAGAGATCCATTTATTGAAATGGATATGCCAGGGCCACCCCAGTCAACATTTCCTGGCGACGCCACTGCCCAGGTGACCTCTGTCGCTCCCCTCACACCTGCCTTCAGCCCCTCCTGCAAGGTTAAACACCTGTCTCCTTCCTTAACTGCTCGTCTGTCCTGTTTCTTTGGTCTTGCCACGCCCTCAGCTTTAAGGGACAATTTTTTCAGTTGTAAAATTAGTCTTTTATTTTTTTTATCTCCGTGACCTTTTTTTCCAACACTTCCCTTCTCGCGTTAATTCCTTCACTGCCCTCTTGTGACTTACACTTTCCCTATCGCATTCTTTTCTTCCTTTTCTTTTCGATCGATCAGTCCTAATGCCAAGACGAAATCGTTGTTCACAGTTCGCCACAAAACATCTATAATCCCATCTATATACTAGATAACATTGATATACGCACATTATACACTGTTTCTTGGTCCCAAAATTCACAGCGCAGACCGTCCCTATTGCATGTCACTAACGTACCATCTGTAAAAAAAAGCACGAGCAAGGCTAATACGCTAAGCCGCTTTTTGTCCGCGGCTTTCATCCTCTAAGTCTTTGATCTTATTATGAGTAACAACCCGAGGCGGAGTAAGCCATCCCAGTGATCACATCTTACCTTCCTTCAGGTTTTTCTCGCGTCTATGTACAACCACACTGAGATATCGTGTTGCGAGGCGGAAAACAACATAACACCGCATTGCTATTACAAGAGTGAAGTACCTAGACTGTTTTCATGTGTTAGTAAAAAACAAAATTCCAAATCATCACTGCTTAGGTGAAAAAGGTTTCCATTTTATCACGGGTTACATGAAAAAAAAGTTACATTATATCACGGATTAGATGAAAAAAAGGTTCCATTTTATTACGCGTTAGATGCAAAAAGGTTTCATTTTATTACGGTTTAGATGAAGAAAGGTTCCATTTTACCACGGGTTAGATGAAAAAAGGTTCCCATTTTGTCACAGTTAAGGTGAAAAAAGTTCCATTGTATCACGGGTTAGGCGAAAAAAGCTCTTTTATTACGGGTTAGGTGAAAAAAGCTCCCTTTTATCACGGGTTAGGTGACAAAAAAGTTCCATATTATCACGGGTTGGGTGAAAAAAGGTTCCATTTTATCAGAGTACAAAAAAAAAGGCTTCAATTTGTCGATAAGAAAATTTCTCTGTCACGGGTTAGGTTTAAAAAAGGTTCCATTTTATCACTAAGAAAAATTTCTCCGTCTTCCGTTTCTGCTCTCACACCTTTAGGCGGCTCAGTCAACCTTACCTGCCTCCTCCGGCCCGGCGCAAACCTCATCAGAATCTCGTTGCTGTCGGGAACGTCTCCGATTTCCTTCTTTTTTATTGTGTAAGTGCGATAATGCAATGTAACTGGAGCCAAATTCTTGTGGTAGCGTTCTTGGGGAGGCTACGCGCGCGGCCTCTCTCTATATACTCGTAATGGTTATGGTATGTCTGGCGTGGCTGTGGTGTCTCGACGCGGGTTTGTGTGTTGGTGACGAACTGGAGACCTTCGCCACACACTCTGTTTCCCTTGATAGTTCAGGTGGAAAGATTGGAAGTGACGCGCATCTCATTACTTCGAGTTTTATATTTTTTTCATTTCATTTCAGGAATTTAAATGATGAAAAAACTGGTGAAGTATATAATCGCGCGCACACACACACACACACACACACGATGTAAAAAAAATGATATAGATATTCCACTTGGATGACGGGATTTTTCAGCATTAAGTCATCATTCCACGTGAGTTGGATTCTCGGTGTCATATCATTCAGGGGCACAAAAAAATTTATTCCTCCTTTTATTTTCAACCTAACGCTCCCGCCTCCCGCCCAACCTTGGAACATAATTATGAAAAACAAAGATGCGACTCTTACCATGACACGGCGCTGATTCTGATTCTGGTGTATTGGAGTGTGAAGCAAACATAGATATTTATAATTCATGCATAGTCATGGCGTGAAGGTGAAGCTGCAGGTTTGTCGAAAGATTCCTAATAAAATAAAATATTAATTAAACAATTACGCAAAGATAAAATCACGATATGTACTACTTACTTGGAAATATCTTTCGAAAATAACTGGAATTATCCAAGAATAACAATATCCAAGAGTTGATAACCCCAAGAAAGACAATTATAGAACAAAACACATGAAATAGAAAACTATATAATAGGGTACGCCGTATAGCAAAAAAAAATTTTCTCAACTTTGGCATGCCAATTTCCTATGTAAAATGTAATTCTAAGACGATTTTATGTGTTTCCATTTTTGCATTTGAGCAATTCTTACTATGCAAAATCGCACTTTTATATTGCACCCTTATCGAATAATGCTTAAATGAGTACGCAGTGTCCGGTTGGTCCTGTTTATTGCATCATGCACCAATATGAGTTCCAAATGACTAGCGTGGTAAGCTCTTTCTGATCAGTTGGTTCATCAGGCACTACATCACAGTGTCACAGCCTCTACGTTGGCCTAGAACGTGTCCATCATGTCCTTCTTAGACCTGAAGCAGGGCATGGTCTCCCGGTGGTGGGCCCGAGCCCGGATGAACCCGTCTCTGGCCTGCTGCCCCACCACTGCTGCCGCAGCCTCTGTCACCTGCTTCACGACTCTTTCGGTGCTCTGAGTGTGGATAGAGAACTCCGGGACCTCGTACGGCTTGACCAGGATCTCCTGGATCTGATCCCCGGACAGTGAACAGGTGAATGCCGGCTCGTGCACCTGGCCAGGCTGCCAGCTGATCAGTGTCTGCAAGCTGGTGGCTGACAAGTTCAGCTTGGGTGTGATGCGAGGTCTTACACTGGTGTCCCCATACTCCTCGCCAGCCCTCAGCTTCAAAATCTGGGTCACGGCGAACCTGCGGTCGTCCTCACTCTGACTCGCCATCAGCGAGAGGAGGACACATTCTGAGTGTGCGAACCATGCTCCTGTCCGCACGTAGAAGGTCACAGCTGTTTGGACCTTCTTGGGCTGCGACCTCATCACTCTGAGCTGCGTGAGGATGTGCTTGGGGCCGTCCTCTAGTCTGTGGTGAACCTTGATGTCGTAGTAGAGTTTGAAGTACACCTGCAGGCAGTACTTGACTAGGATTTCCAGGGTGTTCAGTTCTTTGCCAGTCAGTCCATGCTTTCTGGTCCACATGTACACGAGCGACTGGGCTGTGGTGGCCCATCTGGAGTGGGACACCTTGCCACACTTGATCTCCTGCAGCTCGGACGGGAGAACGCCCCGCTTCACAGCCTGGACCAGCTGGTAGGAGACCTGCTGGTCAGTGGACATGTTGACCAGGATATACTCCGGTATCTCCGTGAGATCTTCACCGCCTGGCACTCCTCTGAACTCTGCGTTGTACTGCATCTCATTCACGCTGGACAGCAGACTGCACACTGGACCCATGAAGCCAGTGTCAGATGAGGTAGGCCCGTCGATGCTGGTGATAAGGTGGCGCAGGGGCAACTCGTTTGTGTGCAACACGCATATACTCCAGAAGAGCTTGCGTCCCAGCATCTTCTCCAAATGGGCGTGAGTACCACCCTTCCACCCCGTGTTGGCCCTACTTGAGTCACCTTGCAGTACGATCAGTGAGTCGGTGGAGTCGTATGTCACCAGCAGATCATAGAGAGCCTGAGCCACCTTGAACGCAGGCTTCTCAGGTGGCACCGGGTCCTCTGGTACAAAGTGCCAAAGGTACCTTCCAGATGGCTCCTCTGTCACTGACACATGCTCCTCCCTGATCAACCTTGGGTGCAGTTTCCCATAGCTGTCGGGCACCATCGCCCTGGTCTTGTCCTTCCTCCCATCGTAACCCAATCCAACTATTTTGATACCCTGGTGCTTCCCCTGGTCAAGGTCCCTGGGCTCCCTGGCCGATGCCATGGCATCCTGCCTGGCCCTCCTCAGCTTGTTAGGATCGCAGACCAGGTACGACATGTCTGGAGAGAGGTGGCCGTCAGCGATAAGGTCCTGGAGGAATCCAGAAGCCAAGGCAGCAGCAGCAGTGGGCGGAACGTCGAACCGGATGCTTGCCAGCGCCAGGTTCCGGACTGGCATTGTGTTTCTTCTTGCAGCTGGTCTGTTCAAGTACTGCATCACAAGGGGTGCCAGGGACCTCAGTCCTCTCCCTGAGCAGTCGGTCTACCAGTATGGCAGTCTCTTGTTGCTCCTGCCTCTTTCCCCTGAGTGGCAGGGTGAACGACTTCTCCGTCCCATCCTCAGAATCCTGGTGATCTTCAGCCTGGCCCAGGAACATCTGCTCCTGCAGCTCAAGACGTCTGACCTTTTCATCTTTCTGCTTCTGCTTCTTCAGCTTAGCCTCCTCTTCCAACTGCTTTCTCTTTGCTGCTTTCACTTGTCTATGCGTCTCATTCTTGTCTACCCCTGTCATCATCATTGCACTCTCCTTCCCAACTTTGATCCTCTGGTAGTACAGCCACTCCAGGTCTAAAGTAGGGACTTTTCTGGCCAGGGGGCAGTCACACTGCACGTGTGCTCTCGCGGCGTGGCACAGCTGGGGGTTGGAGCAGTGGGATTCCTGGTCCTTGCAGAGGAAGATCGTGTGAGGGCAGGCCGTTATGTCAAACAGCCTGTCCATATTCTTCTCCACGAATTCCTTTACTGCTTTAGTTGCTCTGTCTCTCACCACTTCACTAACCTTCTTCCAAAAATTATCTATCCTTCTGGTCACGGACCGGTCAATAACAACCACTGGAGGTGCAAACTGGGCGTTTGATTTCTTCCACTGGGCAAGCACCATGGGGGTCAGATCCTTCGCAATGTCTCTCACTGGGTACCCCCGCTTGTCAACACCCTCCCGGATGCCGCCGAGCTCTTGGAGAAGGATTTCCCTCTTCATCACGCCGCGATACGTAGGCACCTCACTCTCGGCAAACTCTCGTCCACCGCCAACAAAGGCGGCCAACTTGGATCCAGAGCTCTGTCTAGTTGCGGGCTTCGACCCACTTGGCTTACAAGGAGAAGCCATCCTGAAAAAGACGATCAAGAATTGATGATAGGTGCAAATGAAGCCGTTACTTTAGCGGGGCTAAGCTATGTTTTGCATATAAATATAAAAGTCCATTTTTGCATACCAAGAAGTGCTCAAACCAAAAAGTTGAAGAGGACAAACCACCCTTAAAATTCAATTTTACATAAGAAAACACCCTGCCAAATTCGAAATAATCTATATTTCACTTTTCATTGGACCTACGGCATACCCTACTATATAATTATGAAATGCAATATTTGAATAATATATTACTTGTTAAGACTAACCATAAGATTTCACCCAACGTCAACTCAGACCAACTCACTCCATCGGTACAGAATCTCTCTCTCTCTCTCTCCTCTCTCTCTCTCTCTCTTCTCTCTCCTCTACTCACTCTCTCTCTCACTCTCTCTATCTCTCCCTCATCTCACTCCACTCACACTCATCACTCACTCACTCACTCACTCACTCACTCACTCACACACACACACAATACCAAAAAACCCTAAAATATAAAGCCCTCTAAATCAAGAGAAGATGGTGATCTCATTCCAACTCGTAAGGGCAACATGGAAAAGTAAAATTCTCCATAAATCACATCAAAACGGATGAGGAACAGCCAGAGGTTCCCACAGGACCTTGGAGCTAAAATATTAAACCATGCCTCACTCGTGTCTATAAATATACAGGACGTATTTCTATTTTTGTTTTGAGAGTCTTTCCTGCCTTCAAGAGAGAGAGAGAGAGGGGGGGAGGGGGGCAGGAGGGAAGAGAGGTAAGGGAGGATAGCTCGCAGGAAAGAATATATTTGGAAGGAGAGGAGGCAAGAGACGAAGGGATAGAAGAAGGTGAAAGGGAAGACCGCATTGCACTCTCAACTTTGGCATCACAGTAACAGTATCGAATTTCACATCAGGGTCGAGTAAGTCAAGGAAAAAGGATTGAATTTCGTAAAGCAGGATTCTTATTTACGTTATTGTATTATTCTCTCTCCCTCTCTCTCTTTCTCTCTCTCTCTCTCTCTGTGTGCGTGTGTCTCTCACTCTGTCCTCTGTCTCTTTCTTTCTCTCCATTTATCTATCTATCTATCTATCTCTCTCTACACACACACACACACACACACACACACACGGGTACTCCGTGGTGTAAGGGAAGCACGCTCGGTTCACAACCGAGAAGTCCCGGGTTCGATCCCCGGGCGGAGCGGAAACAGATGGGTTGTTTCCAGGGGCGGATTATGACCTCTTGGGGCCCCTAAGCTAATTAATTAGCCTAGGGGCCCCAAGAGGCCCCCTCAGACGGAGCCACCCTCTAACTCGCCCGCACCCGAATTTAGTTTACATTGTATAGCAAAATAAGTGAGCTGAAAAACAATATATACGCTACATTCACAAATAAATGTTTTACTGTGTTTAGCACGATGATAAACAAACATGGACTGAGGGCCCCATGATTTACAGCTAGGGTCCCAAACAGGGGCCCTTTATCTCAAATAAAGGCCTCAAACAGAGGCCCTTTATCTCAAATAAAGGGCCTCAAACAGGGGCCCTTTATCTCAAATTATTTGTAATTTTATTTTAAGTTGAATGAATTATTCAGCAATGCAAAATATCATTTTTCAAAAAAAATTATATATGGAAATCTTTTAGCAGGGACCCCAGGTTTGGGGCCCGCAAGCTTGAGGGGCCCTAGGCTGCAGCCTATATTAGCCTATAGGATAATCCGGCCCTGGTTGTTTCCTTAAAACCCGAGCCCCTGTCCACCCAGCAGTGAATGGGTACCGGGTGTTAGCCGGGGTTTGTGACCCCCCTCCCGGGGTGCTGGCTTCGGCCAACACAAAGCACTAAGGATGAATGATAAAAATGTTGATATGGAGACGGGGCCACACGAGCATTGCTTTGGCCCTGTAAAATACAACTAGATGAATACACACACACACACACACACACACACACACAGTAGCTCTTGCTTAACTTCCCTTCAACAGTTAAGGTAAATATTGAATGAAGCCGCGCCTGACAGTCGTAGTCCAGTCAGAAAGTTGTGAAGTTGGTGGACAAAACTTATTATTGTCAAAACTTATGTGAAAAATGTGAATGTGGGAGGAGGAGTAGGCAAGCGGGAAAACAATGAGGATTAAGCCAGGAGTTAAAGAAAGAGAGAGAGAGAGAGAGAGAGAGAGAGAGAGAGAGAGAGAGAGAGAGAGAGAGAGAGAGAGAGAGAGAGAGAGAGAGAGAGAGAGTAAAAACAGACATAATTATAATCAATGATGTTCCTAATGAACAAAAACGCACATATGCCAAACCATAGTAATAATAATAATAGTAATAATAATAATAATAATAATAATAATAATAATAATAATAATAATAATAGTAATAATAATCGTATTCTTCATTCCTGATAACAATAATTAAACTAATAATAATAATAATAGTTAATATATATTCATTCACAATATTGGGAGTCATTAATTAGTACTTTTAGCGCCTGTTCTACCCCCTTTCACCCCCTTTCACCCCCCCAACACCTCTGAGCTTCCATCCAATGTTCTCCTTTAAGTAAACCCAATGTCAGTTTTCTGCCCTTAACATAACTTTCTAATTAGTTCGGCATAATCTAGGCAGCTATGGAGCGAGAAAAAAGTAATATTGTGTGTGTATGTGTGTGTGTGTGTGTGTGTGTGTGTGTGTGTGTGTGTGTGTGTGTGTGTTATCACGATCTCCCCCTTTCGGTCAAGACTAAGGTAATGAGCGTTTAGTAAAATATTGAAATTCAGGTTCGGTGGGGAGTCGATTTTAAGAGAATAATTTTTTTTTTTAAATAAAACCAGTAAACAGTGAAGTAATTAATTTGAGTCTAAAATAATACCCAAATAAAAGAACTGAACACACAAGTAAAATGAGAAATAAAAGCTCTATAAGGCAGAACAACGTTAACACTGTATTACTTAAACTTAGTTATATTGATTGTTGGCCATAGAACACCGTATGGATAAAGAAAACTAATTAGGATGTACACGCTCACCCAATAAAGGTTGCTACAAAGTCAGTTCATTGATACAAAATGAACTAGAACACTAAAGAAAATAAACACGAGGCAAAAGTGCACCTGGCTGACACACAAACCATAAAAGTAATTAACTGCCTTTCACAACAAAAAGGAAAGGAAAAACGTCTGGTTACCAAAACTCAGACAAACTCAGTAACAAAATACTTTCACAAAAAATTGAGTCAGCAGAAAAACATACGCCTATACTCTTATCTCCGACTACCCCTCCCCCAACAGCAACCCACCAACGAAAACCCCGCGTGGGCACACAACACATCAAAAATTGATCTACTGCTGGCCAGAGAGATAACGAAACACACGCTAACTTACCTCACAAATACCCTTGTCTCGCTCCACGCACCCATTCTCCACAAAGGAACTTCCTGGCAGCCATGCCGTTGAAATTGGGAGGGAAGAATTGGTTGTTGGGTCTGGCGTCACGGGTCAAGTGGAAGTGAGGCCCGGTCGAGGTCATCGCCTCCTTATAAGCCCTCCGCTCAACTGGGTCAGCCGGCGTTTGAAACACAGACTAACCTGGGGCGTCCAACGGCCCAGTATTACTTAAACAAAGGAAACCTATCTAAAAATGCATGTAACACACTTGAAAAGATACTAGAACGATGGTACAAGTGAAAACTAAACTTATGTTAGAATAAGACTCTTGACGACCTTCCGTGTCTATCCTAAACACCCCAAACCTTCCTTCCCGAGACGGTGGAAGCAAACCCTATATCTAACCACTAAAATACATTCCACTTAATCCTAAAACCTAGTATGAAAAGTATCTTGGCCTCATAATCATTGAAATAAAGGAATTATGAGGTAAAAACGTAATACTGACTTTGGGCGGTACAATTAGGCCTCTGGCTATTTTCCTAAGGCATAGTATGAACCTTTATAACTATATTATACTAAGCAAAGCTGCATAATGAATAAGAGGACGAGGTGAGGAAGGATAATACAAAACTTTCGCTTTCACTAAACCTAAGAGGGCGGCCGACCGGCTTCCTTCCTCAGCCACGTCACACACGCAGAAACGGGAGAACGGGAAACTCTAGGCATGACCAAAATAAAACATACTAAGAATAAACATGGAAAAATACTTATATGGTACATCATATGAAACACAGCCGTCACGGTCGTGACAGTGTGTGTGCGTGCGTGCGTGCGTGCGTGCGTGCGTGCGTGCGTGCGTGCGTGCGTGCGTGCGTGCGTGCGTGCGTGCGTGCGTGCGTGCGTGCGTGCGTGCGTGCGTGCGTGCGTGCGTGCGTGCGTGCGTGCGTGCGTGCGTGCGTGCGTGCGTGCGTGCGTGCGTGCGTGCGTGCGTGCGTGCGTGCGTGCGTGTTTAAAGCAGTGCACATTCCCATGCATGTATGTACGTATGGAGTTTCGCGTTTGTAATTATATATTCAGTGAAAATTGGCTTCATTAATTCATTTCCAGGCTTGATTGTCATTATTATTATTATTATTATTAATACTATCATTAGTAGTAGTAGCAGACTATATAGGAGTAGTATTGCAATTAGTACAGTGTAAAATCTAATACTTTAATACACCTCCTCGTTCTCTTCAGTGTCCTAGCGAAGTCATTATCACGCGTTCAGTAATGGCTCAGCAGTATTCGAGACTTCCTGGATAATTGCTTTGTACCCCATGGCTGCGTGGTGTGTTCCCCGCTGGCCTCGTAGTGCTCAAGGGGGAATACTCGAAGCCGCCACGTCCACCTGCCGCTGATCACGTACCCAAACTCCTTGCTCAAGTCTTATTTCATGAAAGTTTTATGGCACTTCGCATGTAAGCCTTAATGGTTTTCTTTCTTTTATTGTTTTCAAGAATAGTTTGAGTTTGTTAATGAGCTACTGGGAAGATAGACGATTGAAATGAAGTAAAGTATGTAATAAAGTGATCAATATATGTAATAGATAAAATATATAATGAATAGTGTTAAGAGAGAACACGAGTGAAAGGTAAATATTATTGATATGGAAATCTAAAACACTTCCATTACATTAAGATTATGGAAATGATCGAACATACTTTTCAATTATGCATATTGAAAGTAATGAATAAAAATAGAGGCACACATATGTATTTTTTAGGTGGATGGCAAATTTAATTGTCTGAATCTATTTGTACACCCGAGGTACATGTATAATGATCAATTAATGTGTATAATCACTCAACTAACCAGTCTTGTCACCCTTATTTTTTATAGATGATAGCCAACAGGAATATGCATAAAACAGAAAAGCTTCATGGCATTGCTGTAATAATTTGTCATATTTTCAAACACAAAGTCATATTTTACTTCAATTCTAAACCATCGCTTTATTTATTTTCTCTCTTTTCCTTTTCAATTGTCTGAGTCTGATAGATAGATCGATGATGTTATAAAAACATCAATACTTAATGAATAGATCCTAAAATAGAGAAGCCGCGATACCAACTATTATCATCTAATTTTGGCTTTACGTTTTGCTGTTATGCGGGACAGGTAATTACGAACAGACAGGTAAAGGCTCAGGAGGAAGCGATGGCGAGACTGCCACGGCGTCACAAGTCACAACACCATCACCTGCCTGATAACCTAGCTTGGCGGAACACCCCACCATTCATCACTCTATGGGGGACAGTTAATCACGTGCCTGATAGCCTAGCTTGGCGGAACACCCCACCATTCATCACTCTATGGGGGACAGTTAATCACCATCACCTGCCTGATAACCTAGCTTGGCGGAACACCACACCATCCATCACTCTATGGGGGACAGTTAATCACCATCACCTGCCTGATAGCCTAGCTTGGCGGAACACCACACCATCCATCACTCTATGGGGGACAGTTAATCACCATCACCTGCCTGATAGCCTAGCTTGGCGGAACACCCCACCATTCATCACTCTATGTTAGACAGTTAATCACCATCACGTCTTGACGGAACATTATAACAAGCGTTGCTAAATGTCACTTTAGGTATTGACAAATATTAAAGAGATGGAGGAAAACAATATCCCAAGAAATTAATCTATCATACTGGATCTAAAGTAAGGTAAAGATGGGGGCATACGCTGTGCTGTGCGTGGCCTCGGTGCTCATCTCCGTCGCATTAGCCTTTGAGCCTGTGGTGGGTGAGAACCCGTTACCCAGGACACAGGGATAGTGTGACATCCGGGTTGCATATTCCCCAACTCTATGTGAGTATGAAAATACCCTCATTGTAATTCCTACACAAAGTTACCGTATGAAGTCAAGGAAATCTAATTTCTGTCGCTTCGTAATCTCCGTGATTGTTTTTTCACTAGTGTCTCCAGTGTTCAATCTCCATGTGCATGTGCTTGTGAATAAATATTCTTAAATATACTAGATATATATATATATACTAGCCGCAAAGCCGCTCTCCGGGCGGACTTTTTGGCTAGCTCCTGCGGAGGGCTATTGGTGGGCCTTCGGCCCACCACCTGTGTTTGGTGGGCCTTTGGTGGGCCTCCGGCCCACCAAACACAGACTCTCCAGATAGCCCCTTCTAACTTTCCGGAAATCATGGATGTAGAAATGTATGTATTAACGCCAACCCATTCACATCACCCCCAACCCATTCACTCACCCATTACCCATCACCCCCCACCCATTCATTCACCCATTACCCATTCACTCACCCATTACCCATCACCACACACCCATTCACTCACCCATTACCCATCACCCCCCATCTATTCCCTCACCCATCACCCCCACCCATTCACTCACCCATCACCCCACACCCATTACCCCTCACCCCACCCATTCACTCACCCTACTCATCACCCTACATCAAGGTTTCCTCAATTCTCGCAACCCACTTTTTTTTCCCCAATTATCGCTAATAGACTGCAAAAAAAAAAAAAAAAAAAAGTGATCGGATCATCTCATAAGTGGGCTTAAAACCTTTCCC
>JACEEZ010020968.1:1285587-1298087 GCA_016584305.1 Chionoecetes opilio
TTACTTTTGTCGTTTAAAATTAAGAAGCTTATATATATATATATATATATATATATATATATATATATATATATATATATATATATATATATATATATATATATATATATATATATATATATGTATATACATATATATATATATATATATTATAAGTCGCGCGTCACAGGCTGAGGGTGACAGTTAAAAGTAACACTGTATATAGTAACTATAATACGTAACCTGCAAATTTATTAATTTACCCTAACCTAATCTACCCTAACCGTAACCTAATGTAACCTAACCTGCCGTGTTCAAGAGTAAACGCGACATACTGTTCCAGAAAACGGGAATATGCATTCGGGTTACCACAGTTACCCTTCCCAGTTTTCCCCAGGTACCCATTTATCAACCCCTAGAGGGAGGAAGAGCACCTGGTTTGGTCATCGGCTGGCCGCCGACTTGCCCTGACCCGGACTCGAACCAGAGGCCGCAGATTCGTAGCTACTGTAGGCGCGCTAGCCACTACACCACGGAAGCGACACAAGGCTAGAGGTAGAAGCTAAAATAAGGCTAACATAAAAACTATACGCACACTATAAAAAAAGATGTTTTTTATGTTTTTCAAAGGGATAGAAAACGAGATGCAGATGGTACACACTCTCCTCCGCTCGTCTCCACAACCCAAAACAACTTGACTCACAACCAGGGCAAGACAAGGACCATATGTACCCTTTTTTCCCCCGTCAATGCAGTCCTTGCGGAGACTTCACGTCACCGTCAGTCCTCCTTGAGTAAGCCGCCTGGCCCTGATGCGCACCTCGTACAGACAAACACTCGAGGGAATATGTCGGTGGCATTATTTAGCGGCCCTTGATGACGGCCTTCTGGGACTTCCTGGTCCTTACCCGCGCCGCTCTGGAGGCCTGAATATATTATCTCCTGGGCGAAGGATAAGGACAACTTTATATCTTTCCCTTCACCTGACTGACGTGGATGTAGGGTAACTTTACTTCGGATTATAAAGCCCTCCCTTGCCCCTCTCTCCTTCTCCAAATCGAGCTTAATTAGTCTCGGAGTTCCTAACTTCTTATCTGTCCTAGTAAAAATGTTTTCCTCTGAGTAATCTATCTTTGATTAGAATATATCCATAATCTTTTTAAGCTGAACCCTCGCACGATTCTTTGATGAGGCATCCCTTCCCTCATCTGTCGTCTCGCTCAAAGCAGGAAAATGGTCACAATGTAGGGGCCATTGTAGGGACCCTTTACCAAGGGTAAAAGCACCTTGCACCATCTGAGACACTCCTCACTGTTTCTCGCCCCTCCGTCACGACGCTTATCTCACCAACACGAGGCAGAAGACGAAGGTTAATGGTGATAATTCGCGCGACCGGGGATGTGTGATGAGAGGGAGAGTGATTGCCCGGGCGAGGGGAAACAGGCGTTGTATCAAGTAATGCGAGAGGCTGAAAATGTGATGAAAATGAACTGAACTGGAATAATCGAGGAATGAAAGGGCGTCTGCAAGGAATTGGAGTCTTGATTAAGGGAGCGCTGGTGGAGGAAAGAAATCACAGGACGAGCGAAAAATAGAGAGTGAAGTAGGAAAGGAAAGGAGGAGGAAAGAGATTGCAGGCAGTGGCTTCGCTGTCATCATTGATAGAAGCCAATTTAACTCGTCGAATATTGCCTCTCCTCTGCTCGTCCATTCACTTTAAGCCTCGCGGTGAGAGGATCCTGTTAGAATTGCTGCTGCTGCTGCTGCTGCTGTCTCTGATATAATAGTAATATAGAAATGATAAACGGTCTATTTACATGGCAATTAGGGACAAATATTCTAAGTGGGGGATGACTACATCTAATGATCTAAATTACTAATGCTTGATCTGAATAAAATTACTACTACTACTACTACTACTATTACTGCTACTGCTACTGCTACTGCTACTGCTACTGCTACTGCTACTACTACTGCTACTGCTACTGCTACTGCTACTGCTACTGCTACTGCTACTGCTACTGCTACTGCTACTGCTACTGCTACTGCCGCCGCCGCCGCCGCCGCCGCCGCCGCCGCCGCCGCCGCCGCCGCCGCCGCCGCCGCCGCCGCTGCCGCTATCCTTACTAAAAACAATAACATCCATGTGGCTCTGGGGAAAGTCCTTATATATATATACAGTAGCGGACGTAAATATTGGCGTCGTCACCCCGTAGCCCAACGCGGTAAAACAAATATGATGGTACAATAAACAGTGATTACTTACCTTAATGTTAATACTTTTTTGGCATCCCCTTACGTCTAATGCACTCTTTCAAACGTGATGGGACACTCTCTATCAAGTTTTGTAACGTGGACAGAGGGATTTCTGTCCACAATTTGAGGAGTGCCGCTGCTAGTCGGGGAAGCGTGGAGGTATCATGGTCACATAACTTGCGTTTGATAATGGACCACAAGTTTTCAATGGGATTAAGGTCAAGAGAATAGGCTGGCCAATCCTCAATGAAGTCCACAGAGCAGTCATGAAGCCAGGTTGTCACCGATTTTGCTTTGTGGCAGGGTGCATTATCCTGCACGAATGTGTGGGCTTGGCACACCTCGAAGCAATCAGGCAGATTGTCACACAGCAGTTCCAAATAATTATATTGGTTCATTGACTCATTTTTGGAGAGCACCACAAGTTTCCCAACACCATGGAAAGAGAAGCATCCCCACACCATTAAGGAATCTGGGAATCTTACAGTGTTGTGTGTGAACTTTGGCGCGTACGGATCACTGCCCGGGAGGCGATAAACTTTCTTTTTCCTGCTGCTGGTAACTGTAAATTTTGCCTCATCACTCCAAAGTACTCCTTTCCAGTTCTCAGTATCCCAAGGGAGGTACTTGCGGCAGAACTGAAGTCTGTTGTCCTTATGAACCTCTTTTAGGAGAGGTTTAGGTCGCGCAACAAAGTGTTTAAATCCAAGGTCGTCATGGACTCGACGTCGCACTGTCCTGACAGACACTTCACCCAGCAGTACATGGTTATTTTCCTTTTATTGTCTGCCGGAAATACTGGGACACTTATCAACATCACGCTTGATGATGTTCAATGTTCTTGGGTGGGTTTTACGGGGCCTGCCAGGGGGTAATTTTTTCCGCGGCAAATCGTCGTCACCAGAGTTTGAACCAACGGCTGACACTTCTCACACTAACGCCTGTGTTTTCAGCAATATCTTTCACTGAGTGTCCTGCCTTGTGGAGTGACGAAATAGCACTAATGTCATCACTTGTCACTGGTCTATACCTCCCCATAGTCCACAGAAGAGGCAAGATAGAGGCAAAACGCTGTTGTCTTAAAATGCCGCGGGCTGGCAACTCCTCCGCGGCACCTCCCTGCACAGGCTGTAATGGATCACTGGGTGTCGTGACCTTGAGCTCAGTGACAACTGACAACACAGAGCACTGCCCCAGTTTCCCTTGCAGAGTTGCCAAATGCCCAATAAATAAAAATATGAGAGTATGTTTAGTTTTTCTGTAGTTTGCTCTGGGAACCGGTTTGCCTTTGTTTATAACGTGAAAATGCAGCGCTACTCATGATGTTGGCAGAAATCCCTCTATCCACACTACTGCAAAAGGTGATATAAATTGTTTGATTATGCTTAATAGACGTTAGACGTAGTGGGATGCCGTCAAAGTATAAAATTCAAAGTAAGCAGCCATCCTTCATAATTATTATCGAATGTGTTCTGCGCGTTAGGCATAGGACCGACGCCGCCAATATTTACGTCCGCTAATTGCACTTGTATGTTCGCAAATCACAAACGACAGCATCATCACTAAAGTGTACCCTCACATGGGGCACAACTCGATTCGCTAGCATAGGTCAGACAAATCCCTCCCACTCTTTTTATTCTCTTACTTTCTACTTTGTAAGGGCTGACTATTGTGTTTCGGGGATTGTTTTCAATTTGTCTGTACACAAAATGTTGCCAGTGTGGACGCACCCTAGGAACATCTTACGAGGACGGTCACAACTTTTGAGTATACGAATGGAGAACGGTCGCAGTCGTAAGCCGTACACACCCGATGTCTGTCCTAAACTTGACTTACAAACACAGAACTGCGAACATATGTATCATAGGCAGCACTCATTAAGGTGTGGTGGTGCATACATAGGAACCCCTCATAGCCACACCAGTCCTATGCATGGCGTGGCGTGTGCAGGGGGGGCGGAGAAGGGTTAAAGGTCAGTTACGTGCTGTGTGGTTATGTTGCCTTAATGTTGGTCACGCTACCCCTCTCTCTTTCCCCCTCCCCTCCCCTCCCCCCTCCAGGTCTCAGGCATCGGCGAGGCTGTGTTACGCTTCATTAAACCTTTATAACGTGACGGCCATGATAACGGCGGCGGTGGCGGCGGTGGTGGTGGTGGTGGTGGTAATGGGGGTGTCAGTGAATGATGAAAATAATAATGATAACTGATAAAAATACTGAATGTTGATAATAATAATGATGGTAATGATAATGATAATGATGACAGCAATAGTAAGACTTCAACATAGCTTGAACTTGTGTGTAGTAGTTTCTGAAGATTGATTGCCCTTGCTTCATGAGGTAATTGAAAGTGTGTGGTGTGTGTGTGTGTGTGTGTGTTGTGTGTGTGTGTGTGTGTGTGTGTGTGTTGTGTGTGTGTGTGTGGTGTGTGTGTGTGTGTGTGTGTGTGTGTGTGTGTGTGTGTGTGTGTGTGTGTGTGTGTGTGTGTGTGTGTGTGTGTGTGTGTGTGTGTGTGTGTGTGTGTGTGTGTGTGTGTGTGTGTGTGTGTGTGTGTGTGTGTGTGTGTGTGTGTGTGTGTGTGTGTGGTGTGTGTGTGTGTGTGTGTGTGTGGTGTGTGTTGTGTGTGTGTGTGTGTGTGTGTGTGTGTGTGTGTGTGTGTGGTGTGTGTGTGTGTGTGTGTGTGTGTGTGTGTGTGTGTGGTGTGTGTGTGTGTGTGTGTGTGTGTGTGTGTGTGTGTGTGTGTGTGTGTGTGTGTGTGTGTGTGTGTGTGTGTGTGTGTGTGTGTGTATTCACCTAGTTGCATTCACCTAGTTGTATTTTATAGGACCTGAGCTACACTCGTATGGCCCCGTCTCCATACCTTCATTTTTTATCATGCATCCTTAGTGTTTTTTTAGTGTTGGCCGAAGCCACCACCCCGGGAGGCGGGTCACAAACCCCCGGCTAACACCTGGTACCCATTCACTGCTGGGTGGACAGGAGCTCGGGTTTTAAGGAAACAGCCCATCTATTTCCGCTCCGCCCGGGGCTCGAACCCAGGACTTCTCGGTTGTGAACCGAGTGTGCTGTGCGTTTGTGTTTGTCTACATGTGTGTCACTGTGTCTACGTGCGTGGCAGGGCGCATAATTAGGGTACACACCACGTTTAATAGTACTACATAACAAGCTCTACCAAAGTCTATCCCTACTTAAAGTAAACACATTTGTATGAGTATAGCGATCTTGTTCCACTCGCCTGTTGTTACGGATAAAACAAAACTCATCCAGTAGTAACCTTTGATCGGATGAAAGATTACAACGGAGTGGGACCAGCTGCCTCATAAATGTTCTGGTCACAATTACAAGCTAAGTCTGAAAAAACCACACCTGGCTTTGCATTTATACCGCTGCTTATGCCAATGACCCGCACTCGCGACTATCATCATAAAGTAGGTAAGCTTTCTGCCTAATGAAGAGCGAGGACAAGGGCGCGTCTTGCTTACACTGTCCGGTTTAGGTATGTAGAGGTAGTAGTAGTAGTAGTAGTAGTAGTAGTAGTAGTAGTAGTAGTAGTAGTAATAACAGTAGTAGTAGTAGCAGTAGTAGTAGTAGTAGTAGTAGTAGTAGTAGTAGTAGTACATAAGAACATAAGAAAATAAGGAAGCTTCAAGAGGCCGTGAGACCTACACGAGGCAGTTCCTGTTACCTAACACTACCTACATCCACCTTTCATCCCCATCCATGCATTTATCTAACCTCCCTTTAAAGCTCCCTAATGACTCCGCACTAACTACCTGTCTACTGAGTCCATTCCATTCATTCACCACCCTATTTGTAAACCAGTTTCTCCCAATTTCCTTTTTAAATCTACGCTTTTCCAGCTTGAATCCGTTACTTCTCGTTCTACCCTGCTTACTAACCTTAAGAACTTCTCCTACATCGCCTATATTGTATCCCTTTATCCACTTTAAAACTTATATCAGATCGCCCCTTACTCTGCGTCTCTCGAGTGAGTGTAAATTTAATAGCTTCAATCTCCTCTCATAACTAAAGTTACGCATCCCTTGAATCATTTTGGTCATCCTTCTCTGCACTGTTTCTAACAAGGCTATATCCATCCTGTAATATGGAGACCAAAACTGTACCGCATTGTCTAGGTGAGGTCTGCCTAGAGCCAAATAAAGCTTTAGAATAACTTCCGCACTTTTACTTTTAACACTTCTGGTAATGAATCCTAACACCCTATTAGCTCTATTTCTAGCCTCAATACATTGTTTCCTAGGTCGGAGGTCTGGGCTCACCCTCACTCCAAGATCTTTTTCACCTTCTGATCTTTTCAGCGATACATTGCTTATGGTGTATCTATTACCAGGGTTATTTCTACCAACATTCATAACGCTGCACTTATCAATATTATTTTTTTTTTGCCATCTGACTACCCACTCATTAAGTTTATCTAAGTCTCCCTGCAATATGATTACATCAGACTGTGATCCAATAATCCTACCTACCTTAGTATCATCAGCAAACTTGCTGATATCACTGCTAATCCCACTATCCAAGTCGTTGATGTAAATACAAAATAGTAATGGGCCCAAAACAGACCCTTGTGGAACTCCACTGTCTTGTCACCTGTCCCCATTCAGATTTAGAACCATTAATTGTAACCCTATATTGCCTATCACTTAGCCAAGCTCTGATCCAACGAAAAACCTTCCCATCTATTCCATGAGCCTTAACCTTATTTAAGAGTCGCTCGTGTGGTACCTTGCCGAATGCCTTACTAAAGTCTAGGTATATTATATCATAATCATTATCATTATCTGCAGTCTCATAAACTTTCCTATAAAAACTCAATAAATTGGTGAGACATGACCTACCCTTGGTGAATCCATGTTGTGAATCTTGACCAAACTATGTTTTTCTAAATGCTCTCTAATGTTTTTTGCAATAATAGATTCCAATAATTTACCTACCACTGACGTTAGACTAACGGGTCCATAATTTGACTTTAGTCCTCTGTCTCCCTTCTTAAATATGGGGACTCCATTTCCTTTCCTCCACAATAACGGCACAGCGCCTATATCAATCGATTTCCTAAAAATGTGCACTAACGACTCACTAACAACCTCTTTGCATTCTTTTAATACTCTGGGATAAACTTCATCTGGTCCTGGCGACTTAAAATTCTTCATTTTATCTATACCCTCTTCAACCATTTCCCTAGTTATCACAATATCTTTGAGTTTCTCCTCGTCGTAGTAGTAGTAGTAGTATTAGCAGTAGTAGTAGAAGTAGTAAAAGAAGAAGAAGAGGAGGATAAGTTGGTGGATTGTTGTAGTAGTAGTAGCAGTAGTAGTGGTAATCGTACTAGTAGTAGTAGTAGTAGTGGTAGTAGAAGTAGTAGTAGTAGTAGTAGTAGTAGTAGTAGTAGTAGTAGTAGTAGTAATGGTGGTGGTGGAAATAGCAGTATTAGTAGTAGTAGTAGTAGTAGTAGTGGTAGTAGTAGTAGTAGCAGTAGTAGTAGTAGTAGTAGTAGTAATAGTAATAGTAGTAGTAGTAGTAGTAGTAGTAGTAGTAGTAGTAGTAGTAATAGTAGTAGTAGTAATAGTAGTAATAGGAGTAGTAGTAGTAGTAGTAGAGGAAGAGGAGGTGGATTGTTGTAGCGGGAGCAATAGTAGTACTAGTAGTAGTAGTAGTGGTAGTAGTTGTAGTGGTAGTAGTAGTAGTGGCAGTAGTAGTAGTAGTGGTGGTGGTAGCAGCAGTAGTAGTAAGAGGAGGTGGAGAAAGAGGGACACACATATATTACTTTTCCCATATTTTTCCTTCCCTTGGTACCTACATGAATAAAACCCCAGCAAACTAATCTTACTACAGTGACCTAAGCGC
The DNA here is from genome assembly GCA_016584305.1 of Chionoecetes opilio. NCBI lineage: Eukaryota > Metazoa > Arthropoda > Malacostraca > Decapoda > Majidae > Chionoecetes > Chionoecetes opilio. The sequence continues at coordinate 1,293,688 of JACEEZ010020968.1, forward strand.
TCTCAAGTATGCATAAATGTATCTTCTGGGGTTTTTTTCCATTCCAGAAGAGAGGTAGTGGAGGGTGACCGGGGATCTTAACCCATAGCATTCCAGGAGGCATATTACCATTCTCTGGAATAGTATGTGGTGTGGGGATGTCAAGCCAATCACCGATGTTCAAGCTCGTGACGTCACATTGGGGGTGGAGCCTAAGTGATCACTGGGCTATAATTTGTATGCTTTATTTATGGTTATATAATTTAACCTAACCTAAACTAACCTAACCTAACCCAACCTTACCTAGCGATCGCTTAAGCTCCACCCCCATGTGACGTCACGACCTTGGACAACGGTGATTGGCTAGAGACATCCCCCATACCACATACTATACCAGAGAACGGCAATATGCTTCCCGGAGACCAAGAAAGCAAGTGGCCATTATCAGAGTGAGTAACGAGTTGCGTGTTCTGCTTCTGGAGACGTGATTAATCCTCTCCTTGTGTGATCGGCGGTTCCTGCAGGAGGAGGAAGAGGAAGAGGGGCAGTAAGAGGACAAGGAAAACGATGGTGATGACAAAGAGGATAGTAGGAGGAAAAGAAGGAGGATGATGAAGAGGAGGAAGAGAGAAGGAGGTGGAAGACTAGAAAGACGACCATAGCGATAACGGCGACAAGAAAGAGGAGGAGCAGGAGGAAGAGGATAAGGAAATGGGGAGCGATGAATGATGTGTACAATGACGATGGAAGACGAGGAAAAGACGTAAAATGAAAGCGAAAGGAACGAAACGAGGAGGAGGAAGAGGAGGAGGAGGAAGAAGAGGAGGAAGGAGGAGGAGGAGGAGGAGGAGGAGGAGGAGGAGGAGGAGGAGGAGGAGGAGGAGGAGGAGGACAAAAATATATTTGAAGACAAGGACGAAGAGAAGAAGAAACATAGAGACAAGCTTGAGATCGAAGAGCAGTGTGTTGGGCTTCTCTTCTTTCCCTCCTCATGTTCCTCCTCCTCTTCCCCTACTTCATCTTCTCTTCCTCTTCTTTCTCCTCTTCCTCCTTTAGACTGGGGGCGTAGATATACTAATTTACGAGGGGAGGCGAAGTGTTATTTCATGCCAACAGGTAATATATTTCTCACCTTGATCGAGTGTGGGTTGCCGAGGGTCAGACGGGAAGACAGGAAATAGGTCAAGAAAGTGAAGGGTGAGTGAGTTGGGGCAGGAATACTAGGTGACAAAAGCCTCTGTCACTGCTTACATGATGTTCTTGGAGCCACAGAGGAAACCAATAAGTGTTGAAAAGAATTTATTATAGTTTTTTTGTTTGTGATTATGTTTGTCAGAATGGAAATTTTCATCCGAACAAAAAGTCAAAGGTTTTCCGCAGCGTTTTCAAAAGCCTTGTAGGAATAACAAGAATATATTTTTAAGAGTTTTTTATTCGTGATAAAGTCTTTTCACCTCTATTCTCACTATGTGTAGGTGTAGAGAGACTATTCTGTGTACGTAACCAAAATAGTGAAATCGTGTAAATGCCAGTCATGCAGATAGAGAGAAAAATAAATATATAGAATATATAAATATATATCCAAGCAAGATATTTAAGTGCAATATTTTCATGATCAATTACGATTACAAACCAGGAATAAAAACAATTGAGGATGTGAATCTAGTTTCTGCCATATTTTAGTCTTTACAAAAGTTTCATTTTTTTTTAATAGTGTCGTCATATTCATAATGCCAAAGGGACCCGCGCCCAGCGAGTGACAGACCGTGAAGCAGGGTGACCTATGCATACCTGGGATTTCCTTAGTCATGGTGGTTATGTGACGCAACGGATCTCATGAATAAAATAAAACGAACCATTACAAATAGTCATGAATCCTGTGTTCGTCCATACAATTAGACTTAAGAAGGAGTTGAATTTTCTCACTCCGCGCCTCACGAATACCAGTAATTGTATTAATGACAAGGCGCTTCCTGCTTAGCGTTGTAGCTCAGGCTGTTAACCATGTCGTGTTGGTTTACTTTTCTATTAGAGGAGTTGTAGAATAGCGTGTTGTAAGTGCCTAAGTTTTCATGTCAGTCTTTGTGTTCAGTATGTAGATTAGAGAAGAGTGAATGTAAAATGTGAAAACGTAACGGATGGGCGGCACATTAGTATTCTTTTTGCCACACTATAAAAGCTTTTTTTTTATGTTCTCCCACTCAATAGCACACGCACATGCATGCAATAAAAAAGTTATATTTTATGTTCTGACACGGGAAACATTATATGATATTATTTAAGTGAAAGGTCAAAGCAACATTACATTCGCCGGAGCCTTGGTTATTTTGTGTATCTTGCAAGTCGTACATCTTAAGAACAAAAGAAAATAAGGAAGCTACAAGAGGCCGTCAGACCTACACGAGGCAGTTCCTGTTACTTAATACTACCTACATCCACCTTTCATCCCCATCCATGAAATTGTCTAGCCTCCTATTAAAGCTCTCTAATGACTCCGCACTAACTACCTGTCTACTGAGTCCATTCCAATCATTTACCACCCTATTTGTGAACCAGTTTTTCCCTATTTCTGTTTTTAATACGCTTTTCTAGCTTGAATCCGTTACTTCTTGCTCTACCCTGATTAGTAGCCGCTTAGACGATTATCTTACACACGAACACGTCGCATCAGTTGTTCACCTCGACTCGTGGACGCTACTCTTCGGGGCTGCGAGTCTCCTGCTCCTCCAGCAAGAATATGAAAATAGAGTCGGTAATATATCGCGAGCGGCTTGGACTAAGAGGCTCCGGGCAGGTCTCGTGGAAGAGTTGGAAAGTTGAGAGGTTTTGTGGCAAATCTCGACCGCACTTGAAGAGCTTTGATACGTTCCCTATTGTAACTTATGGCAGGACAAGAGCTTCGGAAAGTCCTCATACACTTAACAAGGCATCGTTAAGAAGCGCTACTCATCACAACACCCCCTAAATAGTACGTACCCTTCAATACAGCTGCAGCATCACCTAAGCCCTGCCTATTATCTCCCTCTTGGCCTCAGATGTACCACTTCACCGCTGTGGAAAAACACGGTCTGCGTCATACACTAAAGACATACCCTCATTATTATCCCACCATTATGTGCTCTGATATTTAGTTCTTTATTGACTTGTGTGGAACTGAAGGGATCATAAGGCTGGATAATGAGGTTTATCATTACTGTGTTGCCGTAAGAAGGAAGTAACGAGTTGCTCAAAGCTATTATAAGCTGCTCAAGTCTTGTGCGATAGTTTCAAAAGTGTATCGTTACTTTTCTGGGTTTGTTATTATGTCCATGTAGGTTATTTGTGAAGGCTAGACTTTCCTCCAGATAATGTAAAAAGGAAAAATGGGAAAGCTGGCGGTAAGTCTGAGGCGGCAAAGAATGTAGGGACGAACACGAGGACTCACATAAAGGCGAGCTGGTGTTGACACAAAGGCGCTCAGGCCGACGCAACGACGAGCCATCCACGACGACTCGACGAGGGACACAAGAAGCATTTAGAACATAAGAACATAAGAACATAAGGAAGCTATAAGAGGCCGTGAAACCTACACGTGGTAGTTCCTAATACTTAACACTACCTACATCCACCTTTCATCCCTATCCATGAAATTCTCCAGCCTTCTCCTAAAGCTCCCTATTGACTCCGCACTCACTACCTGATGACTGAGTCCATTCCAATCACTTACCACCCTATTTAGAGACGCTGCGCCATCAGTGGACGACACGACACATAAAGGCGCGGACTTAATAGTGAAAACCCAGGAACAAATATCAAACAGTAGGAATAGACAGTGAGGGAAGTGAAAAAACAAACCTCGTCATATTCTAAGATATTCCCCGAGTAGGCTGTGTGTGGTGGCATCCCCTCTTAGTAAACAAGGCCTCGTCCCTAAACATGGATGTGAGAAAGTTACCAGACCGTTATCAAAAAAGTTACGCCAAGTACTCGCCACGCCAAACTTCATCGAATGTAGTAAGGAAAAAAACCCTATATAATCTCTGTAGGAAAAATGAATAAAAAAAAAGTGAAACAAAAATGTCTAATATGAAGGAAGGAAACAGGTGGGCGTGAAAGTTTTCCGGAAAGTTGTTTCTACTCCCATAATGGAAAAGTTGGACACATTAAAAAAATTATAGAAGTGGAAGGAAATGGGTGATAACATGAGATCCAGTCAAAAATATCTATCAATCCCTCTGTAGTGCATTCATATCCTCTTTTTCCACATCTTACAATACACAAAGGGGGAGTGAGAGAGGAAGAAACTGAATAACAATAAGAAAGAATTCTCATCGGAATGTAAGAATGAAGGAACAAGATATATCGATAAAAGACGAAGCTCATAGGGACAGGAATAACATTTCTAGACGTGAAAGATGCAGTAAGGAACGTAGAATAGGACA
>JACEEZ010020968.1:1300587-1303087 GCA_016584305.1 Chionoecetes opilio
TGTTCTTGTGTTTGTTTTTCTTGAGGTTGTGTCGCATTTGATGTTATTTGTTGTTCTTTACGAAAATCCACCTCGGTTGTTCCCTACATTTTCTCTGCAGCAGGAATTTGGAAAGAAAGTATGACAATTCTATCAATATGGAGGCTCACCACAGGAAGAAAACCAGCGATGTTCTCGGAGGAAGAGAGAGAGAGAGAGAGAGAGAGAGAGAGAGAGAGAGAGAGAGAGAGAGAGAGAGAGAGAGAGAGAGAGAGAGAGAGAGAGAGAGAGAGAGAGAGAGAGAGAGAGAGAGAGAGAGAGAGAGAGAGAGAGAGATGACCTCCTGCTGCTCCTGGGGAACTACCTGCAGGGAAGAACCCCCCAGGTCGTCGTCAACGGGCAGGCCTCTGAGTCCCTGCCAGTGGAAGCATCAGTCCCACAGGGCTCTGTGCTGGGGCCAGTCCTGTGGAACATCTACGTGGACGATCTTCTCCGGCAGCTGCCAGCAGTCTCGGCTTATGCCGATGGCTGCACTTCTCTCCTGCTCCTACCCGAGACATGACAGTGGTCGTGCTGTGATGAGATCAATCAGCAGCTGAGTATTATACAGGGGTGGGGTACACGTTGGCAGGTGACCTTTGCTCCGGAGAAGACACAGGCAATGGTGGTTTCTCGGTCCCCCGCTGCCGGGCTAGCAGTGGGAGGGAGGCTGCGGTTTGGTGGCGTTCCTCTCCCGCTCCAGGAAGCCGTCAAGGTTCTGGGAGTAGAGGTGGACCGAGAGCTAAGGTTTGACGGCCACATCAAACACATTGCTAAAAAAACCTCTCACAGGGTCTCTGCCCTGCGAAGGGTAGTCAGCTTCCTCGACAGGGGAGGGAAGCTCTTGCTCTACAAGGCCCAGCTACGGCCTTACTTAGAGTACGCCGCCCTCTTCTGGATGTCGTGTGCAGCCTCGCACATTAGGAGGCTGGACAGCATCCAGCGTCGAGCCCTGCGATTGGTGAATGCTGCAGACCCCCCAGCCCAACCCGAGCCGGTGAGTCCCCTCGACTCACTGGAACACCGCAGGGACATCGCGGCGCTTGTGGTATTCCACAAGGCACAGGTGTAGGGAGTGCCAAACCTGGCTGGGTTACGACAGCCTCCGAGAGTCGCCACGCGAAGCACGAGAACGGTGCTTACCAGTGGTGATGCAGTGGAGGTGCCGCGTTGTCCGTGCCAGCCAGCACCAACGCACCTTTGTGGGTCGCGTCTCCAGGATGTGAAACATTTTCACGGCCGCCGTCCCTCACATCCAGGAGATGAACACAAAGTGTAAAGTTGGTGGCCAATCGGTGGAGACTGTCAAAGCCCACCCCGCTGACGCTAGTGATACCGTGACACTTAGTGACAGCAACAGTGCCTTAACAAACACTTTAGTGATGCATATATGTATATAATGTTAGTTTTTTAGGTCTTTGTATTTATGTGTATATAGTTGTATTTATTTGCCCTTAAGATAGGTAGCACACGACAGTGCACCTTTGGGCTTCATGTATATGTATGTTTAAATAAAAAAAAAAAAAAAAAAAGAGAGAGAGAGAGAGAGAGAGAGAGAGAGAGAGAGAGAGAGAGAGAGAGAGAGAGAGAGAGAGAGAGAGAGAGAGAGAGAGAGAGAGAGAGAGAGAGAGAGAGAGAGAGGAGGTGAGGAATTATTGAGAGTAACGAGACACACGACACCTTGATTCTGTACAGCCTGAGAGCGAGAGGAGCAACACTGCAAGGCGAAGGAAACGTGTATGTTATCCCTCCTTTGAAAGCCAATTCTTAACATTTTACTTCCCTGAACACATAGTGGAAGGCAACATCTCAGGATCCGCCTCCGTGGTGTAGTGGTAAGCGCGTTTAGCCACGAATCTGTGGGCCCTGGTTCGAATCCAGATCAGGGCAGTCGGCGGCAACCCATAAGCTGTTCATCCTTCCTTTCGGGGTTGGTCGATAAATGGGTACCTGGGGAAACCTGGGGAAGGTAACTGTGGTAACCTGGATGCATATTTCCGTTCTCTGGAATATTATGTGGTATGGGGATGTCTCTAGGCAACCACCGGTGTCCAAGCTCGTGACGTCACTTGGGGGAGGATTTTAAGTGATTGCTAGGCTACAATCAGTATGTTTTATTTCATCTTCTTCTTCATCATTTGCTTTCATTGTTCTCATCATTGCATCCGTCGTTTTGTTGATGTAATCATTGAAAGACAAGCCTCAAGGGATCGTTATTCGTTATGCATTTTTGGTAAAGTATCACACACACACACACACACACACACACACACACACACACACACACACACACACACACACACACACACACACACACACACACACACACACACACACACCCCGTCCGCGCGGCTCAGTTGGTTAGGGCGCCCGTCATCATTCTGTGGTCCGGCGTTCGATCCCCGAACCCGCTCATTCCCGGGGATTTTTCCACTGTGAAATTCGGGTGGTACTGTCACCCTTGAGCAAGGAGATGGGGGGG
>JACEEZ010020968.1:1315587-1318087 GCA_016584305.1 Chionoecetes opilio
TTTTATATATTTTTGTATCAGTGAAATATATACATTAACATCATTACTTATATGTATTTATTTATTTATTTTGTGTGTATATGTGAACAATAAGTTCGATAGGCTAATTCCTGGACGTGTTGGCTATTTTTACACAGTTTGTACTCTTCTTTTTCTCCGTTCTTGCTTTTTCAAACATATATTATTTGTTCCTATTTTTACGCAATTTTTCTCCTCTATTTTTTCGTTCCTGCTTTCCCAAACAGATACAAACTATTTTTCCTATTTTTACACATTTCTATCTCCTATTTTTACTTTTTTGCTTTTCCAATCGGATACAAACTATTTTTCCAATTTTTACAAACTTTTTACTCCTCTTTTTTTCCGTTCCTACTTTTCCAAACCGATACAAATTATTGGTTTATATTTCTACGCAATTTTTCTCTTCTATTTTTACGTTCCTGCTTTTCCAAACTGATACAAACGATTTTTCTATTTATACACACTTTTTACTCTTCATTTTTTCCATCCGTGCTTTTCTAAACTGATACAATTTATATTTCCTATCCCTACGTAACTTCCCGTCTTCTCCTTTCCAGACAAGACACGTAGGTAGTCGTTATAAGTAGGTAGTCGATATTTCAGGTTTTCACAGCTTTTAACTCACCTTGCAAATTAGATTCAGAGTAGAAGGTAATCCTTCTTCCCGCGTGTCACCTGCCTCCCTCCCTCCCTCGTCTCCACACTTTTGGGATTTCAACTCGATTGCCGCCTTAGCATACAGAGCAGAGGAGGGAGAAGCTAGTGGAATATTCATGACTCTGCCCTCATTACCCCTGAGAAAGTTGGATGTTATTGTATATTTGCATAATCCAGTGTTGTTCGTTATCAAGGAAGGTGATCGTGATGTTATGGATCTTAGAACTGTTTATTTGGTATTGGTAGTGGTTCTATTTGTAATTTGCAGTGACGCATGCATACACACACTAATTCACACACACACACACACACACACACACACATTCATACACGAACACATACACACACACACAACACACACACACCACACACACACACCTACACACCACACCACACACTACACACACACACACAACACACACACACCACACAACTCACACACACAACACACACAACACACACAACACAACACACACAACAGCACAATCACACACACACATCAATTTTGTTATTATTTCGATATATACAGAGGTACATGACAGCTTTTTATTCCATTTTCTTTAATAGCTGTACTAGGTGTGAAGTGAAATGGGAGAATTTTGTATATACATAGAACCCATATTAGTTTTTTCAAGTATATCAACACACACACACACACACACCACACACCACACACACACACACACACACACACACACACACACACACACACACACAGCACACACACACACACACACACACTACACACACACACACACACAACACACACACACACACACACACACACACACACACACACACACACACACACACACACACACACACATCACACACACACACACACACACACACACACACACACACACACACACACACAACACACACACCACACACACACACACACACACACACACACACACATACACACACACCACACACACACACACACACAACACACACACACACACACACACACACACGTCATTCAAGCTGTCCTCATGTTAGTATCATTAAATTCTTCATGGTGTGTCTCGCGGCCTGACGAGAAGCAGTTTCCACATCGTCAATTTAGGAGGATTATGAAGGCAAATCATTGATAATTAGATTTTATCGCAGGACCCATTTTCATAACAATTACTATAGATTTGCGATGCTAATTACAAATAGCGACATAATTAAGTATCCATCTCATTAGAATCTGCAATTATCCAAGCATATCATTTGGACACATGAGCTCAGGAAAATAAAAATATCATTAGTAAATTAATCAGTTTGTGATATATAGAACAAAGGAAAGAGAGAGGGAGAGAAGTAGGGAAAGGAAGATGAAACAAAATATTATGATTATTCAACTTGTGGAAAAAAATACAACTGATGCAGCACGTTGAAAACAATCGTCCATTATTTAAGTTAAAAATATCATAAAATCCCTTATATACGTTAAAAAATATAAAAGTTACGTTAAACATTACATTAAAAATACAACCGATATAGCACGCTGAAAACTAGTATAATAATTTGTTTATACTTTTTTTTCTCCATATAATAACAACAATGGTATTTTCCGTCCATTATTTAGATCATTTACGTTTAGTTGCTAAATCTTGTGTTGTGGGACAAGATGAATGATTTTTTTTATCTGGTCCAGTATTGATACCAAATTGTTACTTTATGTTTGGTCAATAGGACAAAATAGTAGGACCATACTTTTTTTTATAATTTATTCTTAACACCAATCATCATTATTCCTGTATTTTATTGTATGTTTCCGGATTGAATGTAAAAAAAAAGCAGGGAAGATATTTTTTTTCACATGTCCAGT
>JACEEZ010020968.1:1320587-1325961 GCA_016584305.1 Chionoecetes opilio
TCTCTCCCCCCCCTTTTCTCCCTCTCCTCCCCCCCCCCTTTCCCCTCTCTTCTCTTCTCTCTCTTTTCTCTCTCCTTCTCTCTTCCCCTTCTCTTTCTTCCTCTCTCTCTCTCTCTCTCTCTCTCTCCCCCTTCCTCCTCTTCCCCCTCTCCCCCTTTCTCCCTCCTTTTCTCTCCCCTCCTCTCTCTCTCTCCTTTGCCCCTCTCAACATGCAAAAATTAAATATTATTGTACCGCTTACAACCTTGGTCCAACCTTTCCTGCCCTTTATAACACCAAAAAAAAAAAATATAAACATCGAGAGAAAAAAAATCACACACAAACACACACCCCAACACACCCCCACAACCACACCAACACACACCCCCACACAAACACCCCAAACCCACACACAAACACACACACAAAAAAAACCCCCCCCAAACAAACACACACCCCAAAACACCCCCACCCCACACACACACACACACACCCACACAAAAACACACACACCCCCACCCCACCCCTTTGCCTGCAAGTATATGCAATAAACCTGGCGCTGTATAAACATAGACTAATAAGAAAACTTTATAAGATGAATAGAAGACAATAGAGAAGCTTGAAGGAAAAAAAGATCAAGAAAACAACAAGAAAATAAGAATTCCTCATGTTTTTTTTTTTAAAACCTTTTTTTTTTTTTCTTTTCTATTTTCTTTTTTTGGTTTTTCTTTACCCTGTCCTACTTTTTATTCACCTCCTGCTCCACCTTATCTTCCTCCTTCTCCTTTTCCTTTTCCTTTTCCTTTTCCCTCCACCAGGTCTACCTCTTTTCCTTTATCTTCCTCCTCCTTCTCCTCTGCCTTTTACATTTCCCTCTACCTCGTTTGTTCCAAGGAGGTTTTTTTCTTCTTTTTCGTGAGGGGAGAAAACACAAAAACATTTTGCTGTGAATAAGTTGCAGGCCACACACCTTTTCCTTGAAGCACAACATTTCAGGTCGTGTTCCTTTCGTCCTTCCTACAAGCCCCGCAGGAGGGAAAAGCGAATTCCGGGGGATGAAATATTGCCAGCGTTGTATATTTATAGGGTGAATGTATTTATATGTCTTTGTGAGGTGAGCTATGGGGAATATTTGCTTGTTTCATTACGCGATCTGTCTCGGAGAATATGCATCATGGAGGGTATTTCCAGTGTTCAGTTTTTATCTCTCTTCCAGAACTGTGTATTTTTTCTTTATTCTTTTTTTTTGTTTTAAATTTCTCCCCGTTCATTTTCTATATTTCATTATTTTACTTCAAATTTATATTTTTGTGTGTGTGCATCGTTAGCTATTTGTGATTTATTCCATAAAATCGTCCAAGTTATCTATATTTTCAACAGTCATATGATAAATCTAAAGGGAAAATTTTAAAAAGCTTTTTAAAAAAATTTTCTGTAAACTCTTTTATAATGATGGGTTTTTTTTGCCATGTTTAAGTTTATTTTCTATGTCCAAATACCCCCAAAATTGATAAAGTTTAATTCTACAAGATAATGCAGGCACAGTGCAGTAAAACAGACACGCTTACCTGTTTGCCGTTATTGTGCAGAATTGACGAGAAAATTGCACCGATATTTAGTAACAGCTCGATGTGGTTTATCTGAAGCGGCTGAACGGGAGACAAGCTGGCTACTGTGTATGTGTTATTCACCCCCTGGTCTTGTCCCGGGGGTTGACTCGCGATCGCCCCTTTTTACCCCCGGGGCGAGCTTGGAGCTCATTGTTACCCATCTTTGGGTAAGGGTGGGGCCTCAACACCACACACACACATCCCCTTCTCAAGGGAACAGTAACCCCCCAACCCTTTTCAGTGGAAAAAACCCCGGGGATGTAACCCAACCCACCGGCCGTTCAGGCGGTTTTGTGGTGTGGTGTATTTTTGTTGTGTGTGCGTGGTGTGGTGGGTTGGGGTGTGGTGTGTGGTGGGTGTGTGTTTTTTGTATTGTATGTGTTTTTGGGTTCGGTGCGTGTGGTGGTGGCGTGTGCGTGTGGGCGTGGCGTGTGCGTGTCGTGTTGTGTTTTGGGTTTTGATTTTTTTGGGGGTTTTTGTTGTGTTGGTGTTTGGTGTGTTTTGTGTGTTTGTGTGGTTTTGTGTGTGTGTGTGTGTGTGTGTGTGTGGGGGTTCGGGGGGTTTTTTTTTTTTTTGTGGGTTTTTTGAAAAAAAAAAAAAAACCCCCCCCCCCACCCATTTTCCCCCTCACAAATCTATTAAAAAAACATCCCAAAAAAAAACGGGGCTTTTTCCTTCCTCCCCCCCTCCCTTTCTCTTTTTTGTTTTTGGCAAAAAGGGGGGGGAAAAAAAAAAAAAAAAAAAAAAAGGGGGAAAAACCCAACCTCCCCCCCCTCTCCCGTCGGTCTTCTTCGTTTCCTCCCTTTTCTCTCTCTCTCTCTCTTCCCCTCCCCTCTCTCCCCCCCCCTCCCCCCCCCCCTCTTTTCTCTCTCTCCCCTCTCTCTCCCCTCTTCTCCCCTCTCTCCTCCTCTCTCTCTTCCTCTCCCTCGTTTCTCCCCCTCCTCTCTCCCCTTCTCTCTCCCCTCTCCCTCTCTCTTTCTCCTCTCCTCCCCCTCTCCTTTCTCCCCTCTCTCTCAAACTCTCTCCTTCTCTCTCTCTCTCTCCCCTCTCCCCTCTTCCTCCCCTTTTTCGCCCTCTTCAAATGCACAATTAAAATATTTTATACCAGCTTACACTACCCTTGGCCCAAACCTTTCCATCCCCTTTATAACCCCAAAATAAAAAATATAAAAACATCGGAAAAAGAATAACAACACACCCCAACACCCACACACACACACACACACACACACACAAACACACACACACACACACACCCACACACACCCCAACACCACCCAACAAAAACACACACACACACACCCACACACAAAAACCACACCAACACCACCCAAAAACACACCCCCCCACACCCACAAAAATTCCCTGGCAACGTATACTGCAATCCTGGTGCTGTTAAACATAGACTAATAAGAAAACTTTATAAGATGAATAGAAGACAATAGAGAAGCTTGAAGGAAAAAAAGATCAAGAAAACAACAAGAAAATAAGAATTCCTCACTGTTTTAATTTTGAAAACCGTTTTTTTCTTTTTCTATCTTCTGTTTCTGGTTTCTTTACCCTGTCCTACTTTTTATTCACCTCCTGCTCCACCTTATCTTCCTCCTTCTCCCTTTCCTTTTCCTTTTCCTTTTCCCTCCACCAGGTCTACCTCTTTTCCTTTATCTTCCTCCTCCTTCTCCTCTGCCTTTTACATTTCCCTCTACCTCGTTTGTTCCAAGGAGGTTTTTTTCTTCTTTTTCGTGAGGGGAGTAAATTCACACAACATTTTGCTGTGAATGAAGAGTTGCAGGCCACACACCTTTTCCTTGAAGCACAACATTTCAGGTCGTGTTCCTTTCGTCCTTCCTACAAGCCCCGCAGGAGGGAAAGGAATTCCGGGGGGGTAAAAATTGCCCACTTTTTAATTTTTAGGGGGAATTATTTTTGTCTTTGTGAGGTGAGTATGGGAAAATTTCTTGTTTCTTAACCCATCTGTCCGGGGAAACATCTGGAGGGTATTTCCAGTGTTCAGTTTTTATCTCTCTTCCAGAACTGTGTATTTTTTCTTTATTCTTTTTGTGTTATAATTGCTCACCGTTCATTGTTCTATACTTTACATTATTTACTTGCAATTGTATATTTTTGTGTGTGTGCATCGTTAGCTATTTGTGATTTATTCCATAAAATCGTCCAAGTTATCTATATTTTCAACAGTCATATGATACTCTAAGGTAAATTTCAACAGCTTTTTAAAATTCTATCGTAGCTAAACTCTTATATAATTATTGGGTTTTTTTTTTCCCTGTTTTTTTTTTTTTTCATGTCCAAATACCCCCAAAATTGATAAAGTTTAATTCTACAAGATAATGCAGGCACAGTGCAGTAAAACAGACACGCTCACCTGTTTGCCGTTATTGTGCAGAATTGACGAGAAAATTGCAAAAAGATTTTAGTAAAACTCGTGTGGTTTTTTTTCTAAGCGGGTGAACGGGAGACCCAAAAACTGGCTACTGTGTATGTGTTTTTTCACCCCCCTGGTTTTTTCCATTTTTTAGGTTGCTCCGATCCCCGTTTCACCCCTCCCTTTCGGCTTTGGAGCTCTTTGTTCCCCTCTTTGGGTAATTTCTGGACCCCCAAACCCCCACACACGCCCCCTTTTCAAGGGGGAACAGTAATCCCAACTTGTCATGAAAAAATCCCCGGTATGAACCTAACCCACCGCCCGGGCTTTGTGGTGTGTGTAAAGGGGTGTGTGTTTCGTTGGGCGTGGTGTGTGGTGTGCGTGGGGTGTGGTGTTTTTGGGGTGGCGTTGTGTGTTGTGTGTATTGTATGGGGTTGGCGTGTCGTGTGCGTGTGCGTGTCGTGTGCGTGTGCGTGTGCGTGTCGTGTGCGTGTGCGTGTCGTGTATGTGATTGTTGTGTATGTGTATTTGGGTGTGTGTGTGTGGTGTGGTGTGTGTGTGGTGTGTGTGTGTGTGTGGTGTTGTGTGTGTTTTGTGTGGTGGTTTTTGGGTGGGTGTGTGTGTCAAAGCGATGTCTAACAGGTGGGTTCTCAAATATATTTTCTTTCCAGGATATTGTGGGTCATGTTCCTCGGAACAAAGAAAACAAGAAAATCAAGGTTGCTCGGAAGTTCACTGAATCTTTTTGTTTTTTGTTTCAAGACTTACACAGACAAGAGCAAAAGTTGGTCTATTCATGTTCTATACTTAGTTTGTTCTTCATACTGATTATATACGTGTTCTTGTTAATGACTATTTTTAAGTACCATGTTTTGAGCTTCTTTTTTTTTTTTTTTCAAACGTCCATTTCCTGCACATTCTGGACATAAAATACATAACAAAACACTAAAACAAAACTGGAACTATTTATGTATACTAATATTTCACATAGACATGACATGGACACATCGCACCAAATTTTCTTAACAGCATTTCGATGTTTTCTTGTCTATCTCATTAAGTTAACATCACCTGTCTCCCACGGCGAGGCACTAATTCGGTATTCAGTGTCTCCCACGGCGAGGCACTAACTAGGTATTCAGTGTCTCCCCGGCTGCTTCACAACACGTAATTAATGATGTAAACACTTCCAGCCTCACCTGTTGTCCACCTGTTACCTGCTGTCCACCTCTCCTGTTACCTGCTGTCCACCTCACCTGTTACCTGTTGTCCACCTCTCCTGTTACCTGTTTCCACCCACCTGTTCGTTTCCACCTCACTGTTCTCTGTTGTTACCTGTTTGTCCACCTCACTGTTACCTTTTCCACCTCCCTGTTTTTGTCCACCTTCCTTTACCTTGTTT
>JACEEZ010020969.1:0-19884 GCA_016584305.1 Chionoecetes opilio
GAAATGGGAGTCGGCGGTGGTCAGGAAGATGGTAACCGGGGCAAGCGAATTTTGAAGAGGTCCGGTAAGTGGGAAAAAAAGGATATGGTGTTTGGGGACAGTTTTTTTAAGAGGGTTGGAAAAGAGATACAGAGTTTGAGGGGGTGGATACATGGGGATAGCAGATAGAGTTTCCGGGGGCAAACATCAGGACCATCCGCGAAAAGGTGAGAGAACACCTAAGCGAGAGGAGCCGGAGGCCTTGTAGTCATTGAGGGGAGTTTGGCAACGGTTTGTTAGATGAGGGGGGGAAAAAAAGGGGCAGTAAGGGTTTTTCGAGGAGAAAATGGTGAAGAAAAAAAGGTACGGCAGACCCCCGTGGTGGTGTGTATCCCCAGAGGCAAGGGAAGGAGGCCTATTGGTCAAAGAGGAAAAAAAGGTGGGTGAATAGGAAGTGTATGGAGCAGCGGGAGAATGGGCGGGGTGATGGACTACAGCTGTGGGAAGGATGAGTTGGAACCAGGTGTGGTCACGAGATGACAAAACATATGTAAAAATCGGGGAAAGGTGTGCATGGCTGGAATGGCAGAGGGGCCAAACAGAAAGGAGAGTGCCACGACCAGGCATAGGAAAGGGGAGAAGGGGAGGAATGCGCTTGCTTCCTGAAACAAGGGGTGGAGTGAAGGGAAAATAAAAGATGATATTATAGTTTTTAAGGCGTCGCAACTGGGGGTTTTTGCGCCTGCTACAAAAGACACAGTAAAAGAATTTTAAAAAACAAATTTTAAGATAGAATAAAAAATATTTAAAATAACAAAATATATAAAAGAACAAAAGTACATTAAAAGCAATAATAAGGAATATTAAAAACGTATAACTGTTGAGAAGGCCACCCCCCTCTCAAAAAAAAGGGTGTGGACCCAGTCCTGGAAAAAAAAAACACCCCCCTCCCCCAAAGGGGCCGGGGGAGAGACGGAGGCACCTCACCCCCAAAACCCCGGGAAAAAAAATTGCTTACGTAGGCCCCAAGATGGGGGACACTCGACCAGAAAAAGTGCCCCCCACAGTTAAGGGGCCCCAAAGCAATCATCACAGTAAGGAGGGGGGCCCCCCCCAGAGAGGAACCCCTTTTGTATATAGAGGTGACCAATAAGCAATCGTGCCAAGGCATTTCCCCCCTCCCGGGAGAGACTGCAGTAGCCCCCATTTCCCGATACTTTTGGCGGATGGGTGAGTTATTTTGCCCTATATTTTTCCCATCTTCTGCCAATGGTGTGAACTGATCATGGTTTTTCGAGCATAGGTATTTAGCCAGCACTGCAAAATGTGATAGAGGGGGTCTTCTAGCTGCGCTTTTGCCAAGGCATCAGCTTCCTATTACCGGCAAAAACCCCAATGTGGGGAAACCCAAAAAAAAAAGGGCTGACCGTCCGGCCTCGCCCTCTTGAGCAGAAAAAAAGCCTTTCCCCAAGAAGGCTTTGAAAAAGGGAGGGGAGAGGAAAAAAATTACATAGTGTTTGAAGACCCCACTACAAGAATCCTAAAAATTGTAAGAGAATCCGGAAGGGTTAAGAAATAGCCATGAGAGATATAAAATAGATTATTTTTCCCCCCGTAAAAACAGATGAAACCCATTTGGAAGGGGCTGACGGTTGTTAAACGAGGGAAATGACACCGAAATCCAATCCTTGTTGTTTTTAAAAACCATCAGTAAAGGACAGGGACAGAAAAACCCTGATGTTTTTACAATAGTGATCAAAAAAAACTGGGGGCGCTCAGCCAGGAGGTAAAGACCCTTTTTTGGGGAGGGGGAAAGTTTTTCAAAAGGGCACTTCTGGGAGAAGCCAGGGAGGGACTCTCGTAGGTCATGCTGCGACCAAAAGCGGGGAAGGGAAAGGGGGTTTTCCCCATAATCGCTTTTAATCGGAAACCCCAAGGGGCTTTGGTAAGCCTTTTCGTCATGGTAAAGTTGCGATCCTGAACCCAAAAGACACAGCACGGAAAAGCTTTTGAGTCAGAGAGGCTTTGGAGGCGATACCAAATTTTAAAAACAGGAGGGAGGGCGTTGAAGATCAAAAGGGAGGCAAAAACCAAAAACCACCAATCTACCAACCCCCCAATAGATTGGGAGGGGAATGACCTGAACGCCCGGTTGCCGACGGCCCACCAGGGGGGTTTTACCGAACCCAACATCCGCAGTCGAGGGGGTTTGTGCAAGAGGAGTACATTTTTCACATCCATTTTTTAAGCTTCAAAGGATAGTGAGCGTTTTGAAGAATAGGAGTGTAGCGCGATCAGCTCCCCAGTAGTGGCGGAGGATTTAGGATCCATGGTTCAAAAGACACTCAGTCTTGAGAGCACGAAGGTGAGGTACCAAGTCATCTATTTGAAAAAAAAGAGCCTAAAAACCGGGCCTCTTCCCTACATGGTTTTCTTTCCGTAAAGATACAGGTCTGGGTGGGGATGAATCCCACGGATTCGAAAAAAATGAACCGTACAGTCTTCGTGGGGGGGAAAACGGAAAGCCACGATCCGTCCCTTTTCACAAATTTTTGTCAATAGAAAAGTTGAAGTCTTTCTCTGAAACCGAACCCTGGAAGCAGAAAAAAAGAGAGTGATAAATCTCCAGTAAAATGTACTAAAACCCCCCTCTGGCGTACATCAACAATACCATTGAGGGGCCACAGCGAAAAAAGAGTACATCAAAACGTCCCTTTGGGGGTGCCACCGGGGGAAGCAGGTTTTCAAAAAATACAGATATTGCCAACTCGAACTCAAAAAAACCCTTTCACGCACAAAAAAGTTTAATAAGTTTTTCCGTCCACTGCAACACCGTCTTATGCTCCCAAGGGGTCCCGTGAAAAATGGCCAGACTATCCGCAAAATTTTTTTTTTATTAAAATAAAAATTTCCCCAACGTGTATTCTTTTTTCTGGCATTATTATATATCATTGGTTTGGCAAGAGTTTTATTTGCCTATGAAAAAAAAAAAAATAACAAGGAAAGAAAAAATAGGGGGAATTTTTACCGACTCCGAAAAAATATTTGAGAAAAAGAGAAATAAAAAAAATATTTTACATTCCCCACTTGTAGCTCGAAAATTTTCCGAGTTCAATTTTTTTAGGTTTATATCCCCAATAAAAGCGGTTTTTTTATGAGGATTCCAACGCTACCTTAAATTTTCATAGGCATTATGGCCAGCTCGGGACATTTTTAAAGGGGGACGACAATTCGCGCGCACAGGCTGCGGGTGAGGGGAAAAAATGACACACAAAAAAACCCTTATCATTTCACACCCACTCCCCGAGAGAGAAAAAAATTGTTTATTTTATGGGTCTGGTTTGGATTTTGACGCAAAAAAATGTTGAGCAATTCGATAAATACTTTTTTTTTGGCGAATTTTAACTTTTTTTTGACGCAATTCGGTAAAAAGCTCAGTTTGCAGACGGGCCCTTTTTGCCCCCGATCGCATCCCCGTGCGTAAAAGGGGAAGAACCGGTGGTTAGGAATCTTGGAGGAAACGGGCAAACGCCCCTTGGGCTAGCCCAATCTCAACAGAGACGCAATATCCCGTGCCCCAAAGCTGTGTCAAAACCCTTCTCAAGGCAAAAAATTTGGCACATGGTGTTTCGAGAGGAAATGCCCCGATATGGAGATTTAAAGGGAAAAAAGCGCCCCGTAGGGAGTGATTTTAGGGAAACCCACACTGAGAACAGGAGAAAAAGTTTTCCCCCTTTCCCCAAAAACCAAAAGTAACCTTTTACCTTTTTTTTTTAACAGCTTACACACACATGAAGTTGGGTATGGGCGGAAATTCGCGGTAGTGAGTGGTCCTTCAAGGCTTGGGGATCAGGATCACCCCCCCAAACCCCCCAGCTATTTGGGAAAGTTCCTTCAATCCAATTTTTTATAGACCCCAACAAGAAATCTAGACCCCTCATCTCTTAGATGACAGAGCACGCAAGGATACCATCTTGGCCCGGAGAATGTCTGCACAAAAACCCCCTTTTTCTTGACAAAGCTCACGAGGTGTATAAAGAAATTGTAAAATTCCCTCCGCTAATGAAAAAAACTTTCCTCTCTGTCCTGTCGCCGTCTCCCCTAGCACTTTGGGACGCAAGTCTGTCGCGCAATGAAAAAATGGTTTGCAAATTCCCCGCACAGTCAAGGGATCTGCCCAAGGGGCGAGTGAAGGGAAAAAAGGGGGACATTGATAGAAAAGGGTAAGGAGTATGGAGACAGGATGACATGACAGCATTGAGGGGATGAAGGAGGCGGGTAGGAATTGGGGAGAGGAAGGAAGGTAGGAGAAAAAAATGGGGGAGGGCAGGAATACTTACGAAAGAAAAGGCAGGGAAAAACCATTGAAAAAATAAACCCAAAACCCGGATATAGAAAACAGCTAGCTTATAATAGAGGGGATATAGTAACGGAAAAATTTGGAACAGAAAGAAGTAGGTGGGTGACAGATATACATGGGAGTAGAAGGGCGTGGGGAAACGGGAAAACAATAGAAAGCTTTTTTAGGCGATGCTTGAGATCGGAAAAAGGTGGGAGGGGCAAGTGGGTGACATGGAAGGTCATATTGGCCTGGGAGGAAAGAGTTAACAGGAACGGAGAGTTGTTATTAGATTTTTCTGAAAGGGCAGGCTGAGAATAAAGAATTTGGGGGTTTGAAACCCAACAACATGGAGAGATAGAAAAACGAGCGGCGATAGATTTAAAATGCAATGAGTCTGTAGATTGACAAGGATGCAGGGTTTTGGGAAAAAAGAGGGGTGTAGTTTAAGATCATAGCAGGATAGGGACAGTGTGGCAAATGCAGGGAAGAAAAAAAAAGTTAAGAAGGGAAAAGGAAAAAAAAATGGGTATTTAAAAAAGCTAATGGATAGGATTGTCGAGGAAGGAGAAAAACCTGCCCGGAGTACAGAAGGAATTGGGAGCACTTTAATGACTGGGAACAAGGGGTCAAAAAAGTCATTAGACAGGAAGCCAAAAAAGCGAAAGAAACAAAGTCATTTGGGGAGGGGGTGGCCAAGTGGTTAGCTCTTGGAGGCTGAAAATCAAGTCCCGAGTTCGAATCCCGCCAGGAGCAACTCTTTCAAGAGCCTGGCAGGGGAGCGAAGGTCCGAGTTCAAGTCTACAAGGAGCTACTGTAAAGCCATCGTCGAGGGCCGAAGCAACCCCCAGCAGCGATACCTGCTGGGATTTTCGAGGTGAGGGAAATCTAGGGGCTGCAGGGGCCTAAAAAAGAAGATCAAGAAACACATAGAAAAGGGATCTTCACCCGAGACCACAGGGGTACTCTAAAAAAAATCCAGCCGCGCCCCCAACGGGCGAGTTCGACTAACACAAGACCTTTCCTATTCCACGGCGCTTAGGTACAACGTAATAAAAAAATAAAAAAAAATAATAATAAAAAAATAAAAAATAAATAAAAAAAAATAGAAAAACAAGGCCAAAGGTTGGGGGGTAAGGGGGTCGGACAGAAATAGGAGATAGAAAAAAGAGAACAGGAAACAGAGAAGTTTGGCTAAATTTGAAGATTCAAGGGGGAGGTATGAGGAAGAATGGAGGGAGGGGCCCGGGATAGATACCAAAAGGCAAAGAAAAGAGCCCAGTCCCTTTGTTAGGGAAAAAAATAGGAAAGGGGGAAGAAAAAGGCAAGGTACTTCGTAATATGCTAAAGGGGGAAAAGAAAAGGAAGGATGGAGAAGACTGAGGAGGAAACCTAGGTGGGGGGCCCGTGGGCACCAAGAAGTTTGGTGAAGATGGAGGATAGAGAGTTAACAAGGAGGAAGAGTTATACCCGTAGTGGAAAAATAGGAGGAAAAATCATAGGAAGGAGGGAAAAAGAGGGAAAAGGAAGTAGGGAACTTTGTATTTTCGTGAAGAAAGAGAAATGGAAAAGGGAGAAATAGAGGGGCAGGAGTAGCTTCAGCTATAAAAGCAATCAAGATAGGAAAAACAGGAGAACAGATGGAATCATAGGGGAATTTATAAATATGGAAGAGAAAAGGGTTTAAACTAGCTTAGTTTAAATTTTTTTTAGAAGATGTTGGAGAAAGGTAGGTCCTCAAGACTGGAAAAGGAGTAAGGTGACCTTATACATAAAGAGGAGGTAAGCCCAAAAAAGGAAAAGGAAATTTCGACCATAGCAGTGTGAATGTAGGCAAGGGATTTTGGGTGGGTGATAAACAACAAACAATGTCATGGTGGGGGAAGATAAGGGGCGGGGAAGAGCAAAATGGGTTCAGGAAAGGTAGAGGAGGTTTAGGAAGCAGTGGTGATCAGGAAATCATAGAGAGGAGCCCAAGGCAAAATGAGGAACTGTAGCTACCTGGGGGGATTTTTGAAGGGGCTTAAACTACACCCTCTTAGGTCCTAGGAACTACTTTGCTAACCGGTAAGAAGGGTATAAGGAAGCTTTTTGAACGTAATCTTAGCCCGTATAAGGCCAACCCTTCTAGGCTACCCCCCTCCGCTTAAAACCCAAACAGCGTTTTATATTTTTGCGAAATATACCTATTTTGTTTTCTGATAAATGAATTAGAAACCCTGCATAAATTAGCGTTAAAAAATAAAAAAATCATCAAACGGGGAATTTTTTCCCATTGATGAGGGTTTTTTTATTTGTTTTAACGTAATTATACATGGTGCTAATTATTTTTCAGAAAACGAAAAAAAATAAATAACATCCCAAACGGGAAAAAAATACCCCATGAGATTTTATTATTTAGTTAACGTAATTTTGCATGGGGAATTTTTTATCAAAAAACTAAATACAACAATGGAAAGAATTTAAAATTTGGTTCATTTATACCCTTTATGATAAAAATTGACTCGCCAAAATTTTTTAAAAGGGGAAGAGTTGAAAGGGAATCTTAAGTGCAGCAATTTCTTAGTCCATAATGGCATTTCTTTAGTGGTTTTTCTGTTTTTTATTTGATTTAAATTAAGAACAAACATTTACGAAGATTACAGTAAAAATATTATGATAAACCAGTCTTATGATAGTTTAAAGCCCCGCAAAGGAATGGGCCAGCAGACTGACCAGGGGCCCGTACGCAGCGTCAGCGCGCGTAGTTTCGGAGTGCCCCATCCAGTTCTCTTTATCTATGGGTTAGGGTTTTCGGGGGTCAAAACCCCCCCCCAGGTTTGGCTAAATTGCTAGGTTAGGTTAATTTTGGTTTGGGGAAAAATTTTCTAAATAAGGAAATTTTCCCTAGATCTAGGGGAAATTTTTTCCCCCACCCACACAACTCTTAATTAAGTGTTTCCCAGCATAATTGTTCCCCAGAAAACCCCCCCATTCCCCAGGTCCCCAAATGTTTGGGGGAAGTGCAGAGTAGGGCAAACACTAGAAATTTACCCCTCTGCCTATCCATATCCTGTCTCTCATCTTCGCATTATCCACTTCGACTTTCTCCCACCATACCTCCAAAAATTTTTTTTTTAGCATATCATACCCTTTTCATTATAGCCTCAATTGTATCCACAGTTTATCCACTCCGCTACACACACACCGTCTTGCAAAAACCATTTTCTATCAGTACATACGACATTTTACTCTTTGCGTACTTGATCTTTACTTTATATTCCGTAAGGTATAAATTTTCTCTGCACCGTCGAGGGCCTAAGTTCACAGCTGCCCCTTAAAATTACCCACGATTGGAGTGCTCGGAGGCCCAGGGGGGCGACATGAACCTCAATCCAAAAGCGTCACTTAAAAATCCTGCTGCGCCAAATACGATCTATATAACAGGATCGGGAAGCCGGCTCAGCACTGGTTCCATCTGTCCGCCATCTGCCAAAACCAAAACAAAGCCTTGTTTCTGCGGCTCGCGTTGCTGTCTGGTTGTGTTATCGCTCGTCATGCCAAGCTGTGCTGCTATGTCCTGTACAAACAGACACCACACACACACACACCACACACAGCACCCCCACACACCCACACCCACGACACACCCACACCCACACCCACACCCACACACACCCAGACACCCACACCCACACACACACACCACACACACACTCCCCACCCAGCCATCCACTCTTAATCCATCTACCCACTCCAGTCATCCACCTACTAGTTAAAAAAAAATATAGGTGGATATGGTATACTTTTTTTTATATAGGTAGATAAGATATAAGTATATTTTTTATACTTGTTAACAATTAGTGGGGAACGGAAGCAGACCTGAGTGCGGTTATGATACAAATGATCATAGCGCTTCCTAATAAACGGTGCTTGTTCTAATGGAGATAGCTTTATTTTGCGAAAAGAAAAAAAGAAAAAAAAAGTATACTTTGTGGTTAAAGTTAGGTTAGGTTTCATTACAACCTATAAGGTTAGGTTAGGTTTCATTAAAACTTTAAGGTTAGCTAGGTTAGGTTTCATTAAAACCTATAAGGTTAGGTTAGGTTAGGTTTCATTAAAACCTTTAAGGTTAGCTAGGTTAGGTTTCATTAAAACCTTTAAGGTTAGATTAGATTTCATTAAACCTATAAGGTTAGGTTAGGTTTCATTATTATTAATTTTTTTTTTGGGGGGGAGGTTGCGCAAAATAAAAACTATCTCCATTGCAACAAGCACCTATTGTAGGCCAAGAAAAATAGTTGATGTCTCTGAAAACGACCGCGAAACTCTCGTCCATTATTACCAAAAGTTGTTTCGTACACTCAGCTCAGAGTTGAACTTGACTACTAGAGTGACAAAACGACACCAGGTATGTACGAAAATACTCAAAATCAGTGTACGAAACTACCCAGCCAGCACCGGAACATGGGACCCATGTGGCCCCCATGTGGGCTAACTATATGTGCACCATGTGGGCATCTCACATGGTGCCCATATAGCTTTGTCCACGCGCACCGTGTGCGCCGCATGTGGCCCTCTGTACCCCCCCTGCTGTAACCTATAGACCCTGAGGAAGAAACCCTTGTTTCTTACCTACACTCATCATCACTGCAAGTTACACATCCCACAGGTCACACCATTAACTAGACTCAAATTGTGTCATGAGTTTACCATCCCCGCTGCTTGTTCTTACTGTTTGCCAGGAATGACGTTTGGGAGTGGTAGGCACCATATCCACCTCAAATATAATATCTGCAGATGCATTCTGGATTGCTCTCCTGTGTTGTTCTACTGCTTTTGTTGACATGGTGAAGTCGTATCCATCATATATATAATTGTTGAGCCCCTACCATAATGTTTAGAACATGTGTCACATAGGTGTCACACACGTTTCTATATGTAGCGTCACATGGCCAAGTTTCCTGTATGAATTATGGCTGTATTAGACCAGTGTCCTTCTCGGGACACACTCATTGTCTTGGGCGACTTCAATGCTACTACTGGCACTGTGAGAGATTGCTATGAGTTATGTGTTGGCCCCCATGGCTCCGGTACCAGAAACATTAAACATTTCTCTTTGTGGAAATTTAATGTCACAAACATTATTTAATTAGAGTTCTTACCTTCAAAAACCCTTTGTCTATCTCATCCCGACCAAATACCCCGCAGTACTAACTAAGATACTTGTTATGGCATATGTAAGGGGTAGAGGCGTGAGTGTGGGGTGTGGCACGTTGTGTTGCCGGCCTCACCCATGCTGCGGAGTCAGCGAGATGGAGGGGCCGACGGGGTTAGGAGAGAGATGTCATGTAGCTTATTTGCATCTCTTATAAATAGATGGTAAACATAATAGATATTTATATAGAGTAGTTATATTATCAGTTTATTCTATGGTAGAAACATTATTGCTACGTGCTATATATTATTAAGGGAGCAGACGTATATGTATGATAGATAAACGAGTAGTTGTCAACATGCTTGAGAGAGGCAGCGGCGGCTCATCGCCGCCTCGACGAGAGGCGGGAGAAGGGCGACTGCCTGCGCTAGGGATAGACGGAGCTTAACATTGACTCCTGTATATTTCGTCAAAGTGTATATATTGTAGATTACACAATAATACTACCTCAATTACCCTGGCGTCTCTCTACATCCTCACGAAACCACTGATTAACATTCCAACGTTATTAGATGAAAAGAAACGTGAATTACTGGACCATTGACTCATCACCACATTCCAAGGTGAGTCTACCTGTGTGAATAATTACTCTCGTAAAGGTTAGCCTATATCCAGAACAATGGTGGCGGCGTGTGGCACGAATACTATTATCTCAGTGCTGAACAATGGACCCGTTTACTCTACTTGAGGTAAGGATTGATTTGACATCTTCAAGCCTCATATAGTTGGGCCAGTGATGTTGATTTTTCTATGTGAACAGTATTTTGATGATACAGCCAATTTAAGTACAGGAAAATGTATACGCTCTAAAACGACTGGCGCCATGTTGTGACGTCACTAGCTTAGACAACAGAGCAAAACAGCTGTGTAGCGGCCGCTACTATTATGTACTACCTACTAATACACCAACTTGCATTACCAATACTACCGCAAGATGACCAGTAATCCTCCTTCAAGTGATGTACTAGGTATTCACTGTGTTTGTGAATATGTAAGTTGTAGTTTATAAGGAAAAAGTGGATAGACAGAGATAAGTGGCCCGTGACACCTGACAAGTGATGACTTCTGGGATCGGCATTCCTTATAGGGAGCTTAAATGAACCTGCAATGACATGTAAAGCTAGACAGATAGAAGAACTCATAGAGGAACAGGTAGAAATGTATGGCTTTCTTTCCCCACATAAGCAAAACATACACCCTTCGTCACTCTACTCACCACTACAACCTTTACTAACCATACATTTCTACCTGTTCCTCTATGAGTTCGTCTATCTGTCTAGCTGTACATGTCATTGCAGGTTCATTTAAGCTCCTATAAGGAATGCCGATCCCAGAAGTCATCACTTGTCTGGTGTCTCGGGCCACTTTGCTCTGTCTATCCACTTTTTCCTTATAAACTACAACTTACATATTCACAAACACAGTGAATACCTACTACATCACTTGAAGGAGGATTACTGGTCATCTTGCGGTAGTAGGGGTAATGCAAGTTAGTAAGGTTAGTTAGGTTAGTAAAATAAAACTATAATTTGCGGTTTGCTGAGCCAAAACAAGCCGATCAGCTGATCAGGCGAGATCTGAGTCTGCAGTTACTACGTCACAACCAATCACAGCGCGTTCCGCCGTGTTGTGATATTTTGGCCCCAAAAAGGCCATATATTTAATTTATGGTGCATTTCTCAGCAAAAAGAATATGAGTACAGTGATATGTAGCCTATATTGCACCCAAAGCTTTATAATACTCCGTGTTTTAGGTGTGAGTAAACGGGTTCCATTACAATTACGTTAAAAACTGTGTGTTGGAATTCGGGGTTTGTGAGGGAGACGAAACTTTTTTAAACAAAAACGAAACTTTTTGAACCAAGCAGCAGCTTGGCGAGGGGAACGATACATTAAGGACAACGGAGGGACGAGAGAGACGGTGAGGGAAGGTCGAGACAAGCTGACGCAGCGAGTACAAGGCCTAGGTACAAACCTCCACTACCACCTAACTCAGGGTGAATCATCTCAACACTTCCAATTATAATCCGTCTACGCCTGTTTCGGACGAATGAAGCGATGGTGTAATGGAAGGACGTTAATGAGTGTTTAATTGAGAACTATTTTCCTGCGACCGGTGCCCCCGGGGGGATTTAAAAGTTACTCATTTCACTCATCTCATCTACAATTACTCATCATATAAACGCCAGAAGAACTGGTCAGGACAAGATTCCCAACGTTTGTCATGTGACGAGAGGGGGACTCTCCATCATCGCGAGGACAACGAGGGACATACCTTGGACGTATCTACAACCTGGTTCTACAAGTATTAATTAAGTTAAGTAGCTACAAGCATTTAGCTAAACACTACAATTACACTTAATTATTTAATTACACAAACATGAGGAATTATTTTAGTTTCATCTCATTGATAAATTCTTATCAGTGAATTGTGGAAATTATCCCCCAAAACACCCTCTCATAATTGGTAGAGTGGTGGTTTTTCCCCCCCCCCCCCCTAGTGAGGGAGTTATTGTCCGCTCGTCATAGGGTGAGTAGGAATGTATATATATAATTTAAATGGTAATGGGTCCAATCGTGGCGGTCCACCTGCTTGCTACCGAAAGGTGACACGTGGAATTGGTGTTGGCCGTTGCTCGCTGAGCCCACGGAGAATCAGTACTATTCCAGACCCTATCGAGTTAACATCTCTTCTCTAATTATAATGAAGAGTTTTGTACATACGTTAATTTTGTACATAAAGTGTTAAACCAATAGGACTGTCTTAGCGACATAGCAAATATCAGTGCCGCGTCTATTAAGCCTGAATAGCTTCCTAGACGTATCAGTGATTATAAACACCGCGCCGTGATGGTTTTGATGAACCACTGACGCCCAGCACATCGCCTCCAGCCCCCTACCTCTTCAGTCCTTCACGGGCGGGCTAGATCACGCGCAGACCACTTCGGATCACAAGTCATGCAGTTTTAAATTTCAAGCCCCGCCCGTCAGGGTGGCAAGGTTGGTAGAGACGTGTGCTCGCAATGTGCAGCGTCCCTGTGCATTCGGTCAGCGGTTCGAGTCCGCCTAATTCGTGCTGACGTGGCGGCGCTTTGTATAGTCAATAACCTTGTAGTTGGTACTTGCAAAGTGTCTAGATAGGATGAAAATCTTATCTTATTATTCAAGCCTACGTAATTCAACCCTACTATCCACCGATAAGTATCCTAGTTAGTTGATTAGCTGGGGTATTGTGTTGGGATGAGATAGAACACGGGTTTTGATTAGGTAAGACTCACATTAAATAAATATGTTTGTGATACAAATAGTCTGCCCTTAAAGCGTTTTTTTTTCTGTGGAAGGAGAATTTCTTTGTAGGAAAGAGAAAACGGTTCTTTTTAGCGGGGACGGCCGTAACTTGTTATTTTTTTTAACAAATTTTCTTTTTACCACTTATGGAGGCTTTTTTACGTATGAAATTAATATATTATAATACGTTATTGTCTCATTTAATGCAAAAAGGTAAGGAAGATTAAAAGGGCTTACTAATGTGTTTTTATCTCAAGTAAAGAGAATCTTGCTGCAACGGCGGAACAGAAAAAGAAAACGTAGATGATTTAACCCCAGACTTAAATAAACTTACACTGAGGAGCGGTAAGCAGTATTCCACTATGCCTGATTCTACTACTACTACTACTACTACTACTACTACTACTGCTACTGCTGCTAACTGCTACTGCTACTGGTACTACTACTACCACTAACTTTATTCCTCTAACAGCTGCAACAACTCATACAATAACGACTCAATCACAGGCGGGCCAGCCAACCCTGGGGCTGTATTTTCCTACTTCATTAAGGTGCTACCCACAGAAGCATCCGTGCGACCATTTAGTGGAGATGAGGAAGACTACAGTGCATATCAATTTCTCACTCTGTGGACGTAATGAGTAACTCAGATGTATACAGGCCAGCAGATAAAATTGTTTTCATTCGATCTAGACTACAACCTGGATCGAGAGCTCAACAATTAATGCAGAGCACAGCACTTTCTGCCGGAGATTTGGGCAAGTTTACGACAAATTCAGGAGAATTTCCTGAGAGTTTTCAGTGTGGAGCAGCAACCACCGTAGTGAACAAGTAAGTCTGTGACGACTCTATATAACAAATTTGCCGTCGCAAACTGTATGGGATGGTCTATCGCGGCCAATATGTTTAACAGAGGGGTGCACCAAAATTCTAACGAGGCACATTGGGTGTACTGGAACAGAAATTAGTATGGATAATAGGTCCAAAATTTCTGGAACTGTTGTTCTATATGCTACATGTCCAGGGGAAGGTGCGTCGTGCAGCTCTTTCTTTGCCCTTCCATCCTAAGGACGAGTTAGTGGATTTCATAACAGCATTAGACGGCAAGCTTATGGAGACAGAACACTCTACGGCTTTCACAGCCGCGTTGCTGGGGTAAATACTCCTATTCCAACACAAGAAAATAACACCTCCAGCCTTCTTATGCAGTGGCAGCTGCGAGAGAGGCAATCATTTGTTCCTACTGCAACAAGGTGGGACATACGGTAAAGAAATGCCTCCGCAGCGCGCAGAAATGCGGAAGGCATCGACCAGTGGGTGATAATCAAACTGCAAACGCCACCTACGGCTCCAAGGGGAGTCCCTCAACCAGGATTAAATCTTCCTTTTCCTTCCGGGGGAGGGGACAGCAGCAAAAGCACAGAATAAGTAGGGAGTCCTACTACTGCGCGATTCACGGTACGGGTAATCACGGTACCGACCGATGCTACCAGATAAAAGAAGCTCGCGCAAACTATGAGCAAAGGTGGGCTGCTGGGAGAGGTAAGTCGTCGGGGGAAGACATGCGAGCCTCGTCGCACCATCCAGGTTAACTCAACACAACCGCGAGAGAGATTTTCATCGCGCAAGGCACGGCGGATTTGTCGATTTACCACAATATTGTGGCTGCCTGCCAACAAACAAACATCATGGCAATACCTACGAAAGTAAGCCATCAAAACCTTTCCCTGGCTGTAGACACTGGAGCTACTGTAAATGTACTCTCTGAAGAGTCGTATCAGGCTCTAAAGAGGAGTGCACGTGGTGGCCGTTGGCCGTGACGCCAGAGTGATTTGAATGTGAAGGGGGTCACAGGTTCATCTTTAAAAATAAAGGGAACAGTGTTCTCACCTATCAATCTGAACAAAGGAGTTCCTCCGGTTCGTATGGAGTTCTATGTAGCATCCAACTTTCAGCTCCCTGTAGACAGGGCTGTTTGGGTTTAGCCAGAGAGCTTCTACGAGAGGTGTCACTCCGGCCGCGCCATTTTGATTTCATGGACGGCAGCGATCCTAGCGGCAGAGGGGCTTCTGACAGTCGCTCGTGCAGAACGAGGGGGAATCTCATCTCCTTTTGGTGATGATGGGGTGATAATGGAAGGTGGGAGAGAGGGAAGGAAGGAGATATGAGAGAAGGAAAGGAGGAATAAGGAGTAAGGAAGAAATTGGAGGGATGAAGAGTCAGAAGAGGAACTGACGAGGAAAGAAATAAGGAATCAAAGAAGGGAAGGAATTCCTCCACTCACGCGTTACCCATCTTCCCCCACCCATTCACTCACCCATTACCCCACACGCGTTACCCATCTTCCCCCACCCACTCACTCACCCATTACCCATCACCCCACACCCATTCACTCACCCATTACCCATCACCCCACACCCATTCACTCACCCATCACCCCACCCATTCACTCACCCATTACCCATCACACCCACCCATTCACTCACCCATTATCCTCACCCCACACCCATCCAGAATTAGGTTAGGATAAGAACAAGAGAACATACGTAATATAAAGGCAAAATCAACAACAGAGGAATGGCTACATGTGTGGCAATCAGCATTAAAGAACACAGTCACCGATTTCCTCTCACTCACTATATATATATATATATATATATTATATATAATATATATATAATATATATATATATATATATATATATAATGATATATATATATATATATATATATATATATATATATATATATATATATAATATATATATATATATATATATATATATAATATAATATATATATATAAAATATATATATATATATATATATAATATATATACTCTGTTGTTTTTTACGACGTGAAAAATCCTGACCTCTAGCTACTTACTGACTGATATTTGATGCCAAGAGAAGGGAATACTACGCTTCTTCTAAATTTCATTTGTATTCTATCATAGTTAACCATAATATCAGGCAAACATGGGCATCATTCTAAGCATGAGACCTTAAGATAGAAGGGAAATTTTCGCATCGTATAAAAAAAAAAAAAAAAAAAAAAAAGAGACTATAATCTCCCTAACTCACCCATCACCCATTCACTCACTTACCATCGTTATGCCAGTTAATATTTACCCATTACCCATAACCCATCATCCCCCACCCATCACCCATCACCCCCCACCCATTACTCATCACCCCCCACCCATCACACCCCTTCCATTATTCATCACCCCCACCCATCACCCATCACCCCCCACCCATACTTTTGATACAAAGTTTATTCTTTCTGTACAGGAAATTGTATTGATCACAAACTTTAACTACACACCATGTTTATTGATGAATTTCAAATTCACAAAATAGAATTTTTGACATTTAATTTATTCACTAGGTTATTTCACACATCTTGCACAATAACAAGATAAAAAAGTGCAATGTTCCCATGTGTGTGGGGTGATGGGTAATGGGTGAGTGAATGGGTGTGGTGTGATGGGTAATGGTTGAAGGAATGGGTCCGGGGGGATGGGTGATGGGTGAGTGAATGGGTGTGGGGTGATGGATAATGGGTGAGTGAATGGGTGGTGGGGTGATGGGTGAGTGAATGGGTGTGGGGTGATGGATAATGGGTGAGTGAATGGGTCCGGGGTGATGGGTAATGGGTGAGTGAATGGGTCCGGGGTGAATGGGTAATGGGTGAGTGAATGGGTGGGGGTGATGGGTGAGTGAATGGGTGTGGGGTGATGGGTAATGGGTGAGTGAATGGGTGTGGGGTGATGGGTAATGGGTGAGTGAGTGGGTGGGGGAAGATGGGTAACGCGTGTGGGTAATGGGTGAGTGAATGGGTGGGGGAAGATGGGTAACGCGTGAGTGGAGGAATTCCTTCCCTTCTTTGATTCCTTATTTCTTTCCTCGTCAGTTCCTCTTCTGACTCTTCATCCCTCCAATTTCTTCCATAGTCCTTATTCCTCCTTTCCTTCTCTCATATCTCCTTCCTTCCCTCTCTCCCACCATTATCACCCCATCATCACCAAAAGGAGATGAGATTCCCCCTCGTTCTGCACGAGCGACTGTCAGAGGCCCCTCTGCCGCTAGGATCGCTGCCGTCCATGAAATCAAATGGCGCGCCATGTTAAATCACCCGAGTGACACCTCTCGTAGAAGCTCTCTGGTTTAGCTACGATGAAGTCTAATCGAATTGGGATAAATCCCAACTTAAATTTAATAACATTTAAAGGGAAGCAGTTAAAGGCGATGGATTCTCCTATGTCTCTGACTCCCTATATGTCAAATCACTCACAGGGAAGAGAGGCGATAAGCGAGGGCCACCGACTGGTGTAGTTCCCTCAATTCATGTCTCTAACGCTCGCGTGAATCTTACAGCGGGCTGGAAACTCGTGAAGGCCACGATTGTCGGTGACCATGAAATCCCCGATCGTATGGCGATGCGTGTTCCAGTGGCGGTTCCTGATGCACCTATAGACAGTGAAGATGTATGACAGTGAGTGACAGACAGTGAGGCCATCTCGATGGCCTCAGTAAAGTAAAACGATTGGCCGTAGAGGCGACACTTAGCACTGTCAGCCCAGGACATGTCACATCAGCATTGGTTGTTAACGCCACAGGTGGACCAGTGCGAGTTAAACATGAAGTTTTCCTTGGGGAAGGGTTGGTGTATGATCGATAGGTGGTACCTGAACCATTGGAGTTACTTACTGTTTGTGTTGCTTCGGTGCAGAAGTCCGCCGTTGACATCGAGCAGGGTCTGGTACCAACCCTCAGTTCGCTTGTCAACGTCGTTGACTACCCGGAGTTAAAGCACTCGCTCTTGGAACTCTTGGGTCAGTACCGAGATGTCATAACACTCCCGGTGAAGCTCTTGGTGCTACCGATACAGCGGAGCATCACATTAAACTCAGTCCAGGACCAAACCTGTCTACATTCCTGCTTACAGGCTACCCCATAGCCAACGGGCTGTGGTAGAAACACATGTAGAGGAAAATGTTGGAGCAAGGAGTTATTCAACACTCGTGCTCACCCTGGAACAGTCCTTTGTTCCTTGTCCCGAAGAAGGAAGGAACTTTTCGCCCAGTTATTGACTTTCGGCGAGTGAATCAGGTCTCAGAAGATGACAAGCTATCCTTTACCTAAAAGATCTGCTCATGTCGTTAGGTCCGGGTAATACAATTTTCAGTAGTTTGGACCTTTTGTCGGGAACTGATAGGTACCATGGCAGAATCCTCCAGAGAGGTTACGGCGTTCAGTACGCCGGGAGGTCACTACGAATGGCTTCGGATGCCGTTTGGCTTGAAATCCGTGCCGCTTATTTTCAGAGAATGATAAATATAATTTTTGCCATGGCTGGACATCCGGGACGTAATCGTACCCTAGCAGCCGCGAGGCGTGTGTATTTTTGGCCCACAATGCGTGTGGACATTGAAGAATATGTTGCCAGGTGTGTATCTTGTGCCCAAAACAAAGGGACGAATCCAGGACCCGCTCCTATATTAGAATACCCACCACCTGAGCAACCATGGGACGTAGTTGCTATAGATCTTCTACAGTTACCCAAGAGTCATCACGGCTCACAATATCTTTTGGTGTGTGTAGATCACTTTTCAAGGTTTGTAGTCCTTGCACCGGTGAGAATAAAACGGCCTGCGACTGTAGCCCATGCATTAATAAACTCATCTTTCTGCCCTTATTCCACACCAAGAGTATTGCTCAGTGATAATGGCGCAGAGTTCCGTAATGCATTGCTTGCGGAGATTTGTACATTGTACAATATTAAGCAGACTTTCACGGTCGCATACCATCCAAACTCGAATGGGCTGGCGGAGCGCGTTAACAGGAAGATCCTTGACGCGTTGAGACCTGTTGTAAACAGTTTGCACGACAATTGGGAAGATTGGTTACCTACGTGACGGCTTGCATTAATAGTTCAGTTTGCGAGTCCACGGGCAAGTCTCCTCACTACATACTTTATGGTGCGGATAAACGGATGTCATATAACCTATTGGCCAAGCCGATAAACCTGTGTATAATATAGATAGCTATCTGGATCAGCATTTGCATGTCTTTACTAATATACACAAAAAAGGTTTACTTTGAAAAGTTTACTTAGTTGAAAGGCTACAAGCTTTTCGTGCAGAGATGATGGCACAACAACATAAGCGTACGGTTCCTATTACAATAAGAAAAGGCGATACCGTAATGGTTCAGAGTCCAAGTAGGAATTCCAAGTTGGCGCCGAAATTCTTGGGCCCGCGCATTGTTGTTGGTGAGAAGCATGGCAATAAGTTTGAGGTATTGGATCCAAATAATTCATAATGACAGGTTAAAGAAGACCAAAGCCCGACGGGACCCGGCCTTTGCTGAATGTGCTTATACCTACCTCCACGCACTTCCACTAACCCAATCACCACTAACGCCAAGAACGGCTATAATCTACGACCCCGAGTCTAATTATTTTTCTTTCACATCATGCTATGTGAAATGCATGTATTACATGTTTTATCATAATAGATCTTCGGAAGGATCGACTGACCTTCATGAAGCTTGCTGTATGCAACCATGTTATAGGTTCCATTCCTTTGCATGCCCAAACGAAGCGAGACCTTGTCAATGCTTTCGGTGGGGTGTCTCAGTTCATATTTTGAGACAGCTATGGATGATCATGTCCGAGACTTGCAGGAGGACTATAAACGACTGGTTACTATTTTGGCGGCTAACTTAATGGTTTATTAGCATTAAAGTAAAAGGTTGGACATTCTTGACATTGATCTCCGACACCTTTTGAATATTTTTGGCTTACCTATTAACAGGCAATCGGCTTAATAGAGTGCTGAACAGTGCGACTGTGCGTTTAGATGCTCTGAAGTGATTTTAATTCTTTGACCATTTAAACCATATGACCTATAAGCTTTCCTAGTTTTTTAATCCTCATTCACTGTGGTCGTTTCCAATGTTGCGGGATTAGCAACATGGTAGATGCAGCTAGTGGGAGAGTACGCGAGTCTTTTTACTGAGGAGATTTTACATACAGGATAATGTCAAGATGATTATTTCAACCTGTTCAGCAACT
>JACEEZ010020970.1:0-25000 GCA_016584305.1 Chionoecetes opilio
TTTTCGGTTGTGAATGACAAAGGAATTTAGGGAGTGCACAAAAACTTAATCCTCCTATGTTGTTTCCTAGGCAGACCCAACAATATCCCAGCGAGATGAAATCATACCCTCTCACTTATTCAATAAGTGAAAACTGAACCTTGCCTCGAAAAAAATCAAATGCTGCTCCAGCTGTGTGCTTCAACTGACTAATCTCGGACGTCCAACAAAACAACTGTCCTGAAACAACTTACAATGTCTGTACTCTGCATTATATAAAATGACTTAAAAGGCAGTTATCAAATTTGCTGAACGGCTTCGAAGTCAATGACCACCACACGGCTGATACTCTGGGCAATAAAAATTGAGCTCAATAGCCACTGGAATGGGGTATCAGTTGTGCATTTGACAGCATTTGGGGGTCCACTGGTATGGGTGTTTTTAATAAACTGGTCAACGTTAACTTGAATGATATTATTTGGGGATGATTTGATAAAAGATGACAACTTGAATGAGGATTTACTGTAGGTCTTCTACTTCACTAATATGATTATAGTTTGACCACGTCTCACTACGGAGAGTAACTGAACAATGGGGGTATACTTAAGGGAAGGGATAATAAGGTTTAATAGGTTATGGCATTTGCTGCCACCCGCCCTGAGAGTAATTTCCCTATGATTACTCCCGGGTCACGTTAGATTATATTAATATTAGATTGATCTTGGTAGTCGTGGTTGGTACGAGGGGTTTATCCCCGAACAAGGCTTGAACTCTCTGTGAGTGTGGGGGAATTTATTCGTCCTAATCTCAGAATAGCTCACCATGGGTTTGTCATAATAACACAAGAATATATTTGTTAATGATATCCCTATTTTTTTGGAAACATGGTAAGTCTCTCATTGAGATCATCTTCAAGCTATAAGGGTTTAACCACTATCGAGAAACTCTCTCGGATAATAAGAAACTTTGACTTCACATCCTGCACGTAGGAAATTTTCCTAAGTTCATGAGATACAAATGCTCTAATGAGCATAAATCTCCTTCACTAGAATTACCCTTCAGGGAATTGCCCTCCACTACGGTAACTACCACTTCTTATTTATAAATCACACATGGAAGATAGGTTATTAGTAGAGAAAGAAAATGGCGAGACAGTGTTGTATGTGTTACAGTAAGACCCTGTGGCCGTTTGAGGAGGTTTTCGCGCCCACCTTGAGGAGCGCGGATAGACACTCTCGTTAATATCACTTTATAGGATTGGCGGAACATCTATGCCTTAGTGACACTGAACTGTACCTATATATTTATATAGAAATATAAGAGTAATATACTAAGGGAGAAAAAACCACCGAGCCCGGGGCCGATGTCTTTTACCCTTGAGGAATCGCGGAGAGACACTGGACTCGTGCCCTGCGGGCTTTCCGCACCAAAAAAAAAGAACTTGTTTGGAATTCTCACTCGTGACCTTTCAATGAACAACTTCTAATCCCCGAACCACTATTTACAGTAATGAAAACTCGCGTGTATTCCCCCGAAGAGGCCGTCCCTAATACAAACTGGCTACTTTGATAATAAGAGAATTTAATGTCTTTAAATCTACTATTCACTAAGGTTGTTTTATAGGTAATAGCGACAATCCGCACACCTATTTCAAGATTGAGGTTGTATTGAAATTGTGTTGAGAATTTGGTAGGCTTTTCATTTTACGTGTATCTTATTACACCACCGCCCATATATGACCATATACCGATAACGATAGGGATTATTTGAAGCCATGAGGATTTTAGGAGGGCTCCTAATCTGAGAAAGATGGGTTTGGAAAGAAGAAAAGAATGGAATACGTTATTATGACTGATCGCAGAATAATTTTCCACGGAACTTCCTCGCACAAGGGGGGTTTCGGAGACGGGAAGTGAAAGAACGAAGAGATAGAAACTAAATGGCGTCTATAGGATGGCAAGCCCGAACTGAGACAAAAGATGGCGGATAAAAAGAATATACGATCGATCATATGTAGAACTGAGAAAAGAACTCTACTTCAAGACATAACCTCGGGAAATTTTTATACTCTAATAATACTCATACTATCATCTCCCGAATAATGGGCATTAACATCAGTTGACAATTGTGCCTGTGTCCCTGACAGTGCAGCTAATATAAAGAAGGCGATTGGGATGGTTTTCTACACTAGAATTCACGGGAGGTGT
Source organism: Chionoecetes opilio (assembly GCA_016584305.1). Classification (NCBI taxonomy): domain Eukaryota; kingdom Metazoa; phylum Arthropoda; class Malacostraca; order Decapoda; family Majidae; genus Chionoecetes; species Chionoecetes opilio. The sequence continues at coordinate 2,187 of JACEEZ010020970.1, forward strand.
TTTTGGCTCATATCTTTAATCTGATTTGTAATATATGAAATCCAGCAGCTCAGATTCGGAGATTTTCCATCGAAGGTCAAGATCAATCACAGAATAACACGCGCAGAAGTACGGTAGCCCATCTGAAAAGCTTCGAGAGGTACAGCTACAAATGGGGCTACGCATCACTGCGACTGAGACAGACATAGCTACACGTTGGAATTCACTTATTTCATGTGAGCGCGCTTCACTGAAGTCAAGGAACCTTCATCTCCACACTGGCCTTAGTGAATACCCGCTCACGGCCTTCTCTGGAAGAGTGGAAAATATTAATGAAAGTCTGTGAGGTCCAGCAGCCCTTTGGAAGGAAGTGACTGTGGACCTGAGCTTAGAAAGGTATGTAAACATTGCTATGTCAATTAATATATGAATATGTGATTCCATGTTAAATATTTTAGACACGCAGTATAATAACTGATGGAATGCATATGCAAATTTGTAATTAAAAAATATAATACCGCATATAAACAAGAACATATTACATAATTATGGTACCCTACTGTCATTCTTTTTTTCGGTTTGTGGCAGACTCTAAAGCCATTTCTGATGGCAAGAGGGCTCCAGAGGGCTACTGACATACACCGGCAGAAAGGTCGTCCATCCACAAACAAGTCCGTGAGATGATTTAACATCCTTTAGGCGGATTGACCAAACGATTTGGGGGGGGGAGTTTGGTCAGGTGGAACGTCTAGCAGAGGCTGCATCATTATACCTCAGGTTCAAGAACATGCAATCATTCATGAGAACACGAACAGGATGCCGTGACTAGGGTATGTGGGTCCCTAGTGGCAGTTCGGGGGAGGCATCAGGGCAGCAAGACCCCGCCACTAGAAACCCCCAGCACGAGAAGTCTGGAGATGACCCACCCTCCAATCTCCCACGGAGACTAGTTCCTCTGGTCTGGGCCCGATATTAGAGCGAGTCACCAGCCTGAGGCCACGGATCAATCCCGTGACAGAGGCCAACGTCGGAGGTTCAAGGTTTCCTGTCTGGCGGCTCATACCCCGAACAGCCGACCCCTTGGAATTGGTGTATATCTCCGCGGCCCCTAGTTTCTAGAACACTGTGCAGGTCCTGAAGACTAGCTCTGCTTGTGGCTATTTCAGTGCCATCAGAGCGCATTTTTTCCAAGACCAAGGCAAATCATAAGGATAGGATAAAGCAGACTTAGCTCCTGGAAAGGTCCGTTGAACTTGTTTTCCTAAATGCTATTTTGTAAGGAAATATATTATGAAGACAAGAATTAGCAGTTGAAAATGGATAATATGAATGGATTGGTTTTATTTTTTGAAGTAAATATGTAAACACATTTATTTTGTTTAAAAGGAAAAATAACATCCATTTTTTTAAATGTATGCGTTTCATTCTTTGCACGATATTTAAAATGTTCTTTGTAACAGGTCCATAGTCTATGCGTGCGAATCATAGATAAGTGAGTGGGAGGAGTCGGCGACATTCAATGAATGATTCACCAGGTGATAAGCGAGCGAGCGCAACCGTGGCCACCGAGATGATTAAGGCCTGGTACATCGCCCGTGACGTCACCCACCATATAAAGGATACCACGCCGCCCGCTCCCGTACAAGTTACCTACCTAAATAATGTTTATGCAGTATAAAAGATATACTGTACTCTTTCGGAATGTTTGTCCTATAAATATTATCATAATAAAAAACCGTAAAACACACAAAGAAAATGCAAAACAAAATTGCCATTATTAGACTTTCAAGAATATGCATGAACTTAAATATTCGCCATTTCTATTTGCTCGCAACATTTTACATGGAGATATCAATAGAAGCGCGGAGTTTAATTAGCTTTCCATTGATATATTTCGTTTAGTGATAATGATTAGCGGCTGCATAAATTAGCGTTAACCTAAAATAAAAAAAATCATGAAATCGGTATTTACCCTCACTACAGAATGTTTTTATCCAGTATAAAATATATACTGTTATCTTCGGAAGTTTTTTGTTTTCTATCAATATTATCAAAATAAAAAAGCCGTAAAACCACTAAAGAAATGCCTATGAGACTTTCAAGAATATGCATAAACATAAAACTTTTAGCGAGAGTTTAAAGTTAATTCATATATTTCTTGAAAGTCGTCATAATGGCATTTCTTTGTGTTTTACGGTTTTTTTAATTTGGATCATATTGTAAACAAACATTTCCAAAGATAACAGTATATATTTTATACTGATAAAACATTATATTAGATAGGTAACTTCTCGTACGGGGAGCGTGGAGCGGGTGGGACTCCTTAGGGTGTGACTTCCATGGGCATGTACCTGTCCTTGTCTCTCGGTGGTCTCGGTGCAACTCTCATAACTCGGCTGCTACTCGAGTGCAGCCGAGTCCAACATCGACTACTGTTTCTTCTGTGCAATCGCGCAGTACAGGTACACCTTCTCGCTTTAAAGCTTGATATATGTGTCAAATTACAGGTTTCAACTAAACTGTTTGAACTGAAGTAGTGGAATTAATTTATTACCACATTCAAGTATAAGCTGGCTCGCTGGCAAAAGTATCCAGTGCAGCACCGGCCACGCAGGCTACTGACTCGGTGATCGAGTGACTCAAGTACCCGCTTTCTTTTTCAGTGAGTCACTCATAAAAACTCGAATCACTAATAAAAATAGTTTGCCATCCTCCTACTGAATACTGATGTCACATTAACCCTCACCATGTTGCCAACGTCAGCGCTACCTCATTTTGGTCATAATAATCTCTCCCTACATAAAACCACGTGCCCCTACGTACAATGCCAATATCTCACACCTGTGTCCCTACATGAAAATAAACAAAATGTTAAAACAAGAAAGGCACATAAACGTTTTTAGAAATACTTTGGACCATCAGCCTTCCGGCTTTGACTGAATGAACTACCCACTGTATGTATGCTACATTGTACTTCACTCTGTAAAGGTTTCCAGCTTGCGTCGTCCTTGGTGTCAAACACCCACACGGCCGCTATAAATATTAGGTGTCCTCAAAAAATTCTAAGTCCAGTTAGGTTTATAGGTTAGGTTATACTTTGTGATTAAGGTTATGGTATACTTATGTGGTAAGGGTTGGTTAGGTTTAGGTATACCTTTGTGGTTAAGGTTAGGTATACTTTGTGGTTAAGGTTTAGGTTAGGTTGGTATACTTTGTGGGGGTTTAGGTTAGGTGCTTATGTGATATACTTTTGTGGTTAACGGTTATGGTTTAGGTATACTTTGTGGTTAAAGGTTAGTTAGGTTAGGTATATCTTTTAGTGGTTAAGGTTAGGTTAGGTTCGGTTTTAGTTATTACGTTGTCGGTTGGTTTAAGGGTTGGTTAGGTTTATGTAAGGTATAGCTTTTTGGTTAAGGTTAGGTTAGTATACTTTGTGGTTAGGTTAGGTTAAGTTAGATTTTTACATATAGTGACTTTGATTATTTTTTGGGGAGCCATAAATCACTTATATTTGCTTCCCCACCCAAAAACCCCGTATTCACCGCCAGTTCCTTTCCCCAGTCTTGTTGGGTATAGGGGGGAAGAACAAAAAAGATAGGGTGAGGACTTCTTCAAGTCTTTACCCGATTTTTTTTTAAATGCCAACTTTAAGGACCAGATTAAATGTGAAGCAGAAAATGTATATTATATAGCGAGTTAAACGAGCTATATTAATAACGTTGACTTGGCAGTGCCAAGTGCCAGCTCCTTTCCGAACATCCGGAGGTTGGTCCAGGGAAATGGAGAGTGAGAGCTTCGTTGCGGGGTCCCCTGGTTCCTGGGGTGCTGGAGTGCTGGAACGGTGACGCGGTTGCAATGCGGCAAGGAGAGGCGAAACAATTTGTGGAGGTGTTTCATCTGCGAGGGTGGTTCAAAGCGAGAGGCAGTTATCATCCTTGAACAGGTTCGGCAACTCCACGATTTGTCCAATTCATCAAAGTAGGAAGCCCGGGTACAGCAGCTTTCTTTTGAGGAGCTAGGGCGAGCAGGGGTACTTGTCAGGGTGAGGGGCAGGATAGGAGCGACGTTACGTCAGGAGAGAGAGTGTGAGCAACAGATATGTCTTGTCTTGCGCAGGATGGTTTCGATGCATGCTTCACTGATCTATCACTGGGCGATAGTTCCCCTCCTGACGAAGGGCGAGGGAGTGGAACTTTGTCCCCCCCCCTCCGTTAAGTGGGCATGACATCAGAAAATAACGCAGAGAAGGGCAGAGGCCCAGAATATAAGTTTAATAAAACCTAACAAAACAGACTGCCACAAAGGGCAGAAACACAGCTTAACCTGACTGGGAATGGTAACTTCGTCGTGAGCAATAATCCTACAGCGTCAGAGGTGCTAAACTGGCCGGCCCGTCTAAACGGCGTCGTACCAGCCCTGACGCTGCTCCCTCTGCGTGACTAACCAGACCTATGTAATGAAAGTCGCTTTGCCCCGGGGCCCTCGTCCACAGACCTTTCCAGTACCCCTCTAAAGGGCCCCCCTCATGTGAGATGAAATGGGCCTACGCGTGCCCAACCTTCAGGTTTCGCCTTGGGGTCTGGTGAAGCTACTCTATCTAACAGCTCAGAGGTGCTGCAGAAACTCGTGAAACACCGCAGCAAAACTTTCAAGGTGGGAATGTTTCACTGGATGTAGCGAGGTGAACACGAGCGCGCGTGCCTTTCCCACCGACGGCTCGGGGAACGACTGAAGGTTTGACTATACAGGTTCTAAAACTTTTGTAGCCCACATTATCGTACCGAGCCACCAAAATTATCGTAATTTTCAGAAGATTATCGTACAACCTTAGCTCAACTAATATAGTCAGTAGATAACTCTATACATCATTGAATTCAGCACTTTCCACATATAAAAAAATGAACCTATTTTCTTTTTCACCAAAATATAATATAAAATTATAATATATATGACACAAATTCTTTCACTTAATTTTTTACAAACAAATTAAATTAAATCAAACAAAAAAGATATTTAGTAATCATCATATATGCTCAAATGAAGCTGAACTTCGAAAAACTCTACATAGCTCTCATCCTCAAAAGAAAAGAGAATTCCTGTTCCTCTCTATTATTTTTCCCCTGTGTCAGCTGGCGCTTATACATGATAGTGTGTCAGTTGTCATTGACCTTATCATAACATGCTTAGGGAGAAAGTAACACATCTGCCTTCTCCCCTTAAGGCCGTCACACGGACACTGTTTTCCGCCATCTTTTGGTAAGCAAAAGCGTATCAGGCATCATTTGACGCTGATACCGGTGTGGTATAATTAGGCGTCCAGTATCTGCCGCATAGCGCCAACAGGACCGGCTCTCGTGGTCCTACCGATAGCCATAGCAATCGCGCCTAACCAACCTAACCTAACTAAAGTTTTTCTAACCTTACCTAACCTAGCGGTCTGCCGAAAAGGGAGAGAGCCTGGAGAATATGCCATCCGGCCATGGGGTGAGGGCACGACCTGGGAAGCTCTTACCTCTCCACGACGGGCTGGATGGATGAAATTAAAGTATAACAAAAAAAAAAAAAAAAAAAAAAATCGTACATCTATCGCGCTGCTATGGCAAATCGCTCGACGACGAGAGCACAGTCCCTCTGGCGCATGCGCAGATTGGGAATGTAGACGCATTATCCTCTTGACGCCTCGTATACCACAGGGCAAAAAGTGCGCGTGTTGTTCACAGGACGGCGTTTCGGCTACGAGCATCTTCCTCACCAGATTAGCGAAGACTTACTCTTCTTATATCTTAACCTATCTGCTTTCTACTGGCTCGATAAAATGTCCTTCCCTCTTCACATTTCCATTTATAACCATAAAAAACTACTCAAAACCTTACTTGGTATATCAGTAAAAATAACACGCATCATATTGATCTCAGTTTCTAAAAACACAGCAGTCCTCTCTGTAAATATTGTTTTTTTACTCACCATTTTTTCCGTCATAAATTTCTCATCAACTACACTCAAAACGTTACTAAATATCTAATCATACTAAAAAATGTACTCTAAAAATCTAAAAAAATAACCGTCATGTACCATATCATACACGTGTCTTTATATAAGAGAGTAAAACCTATTTATTTCCTCCTACCCTACTTAGCAAACACTTTATTTTCCTCCTCTCATTTTATTTTTTTCCCTATATATCTACAACTATATTACTCATTACTATATAAAATTATATAGCTATATTCCCTCTATACACAACACTTATTTTCCCTATATCCAGCACTTTATTTTCCGAAACATATCACATAGAAATGCTACAGCATCCTCCTATGACCACCCAAGATTTGGTCATGTTCTCTTATATTCTGTGAGATTATTCTGAAATTACGAGACATTCACATCGCAAAGACACTAACAGCTTAGTTGCAAATTATCCAAAGACAAAGGTCAGTTTGCCAGGTTTGGTTATTGCAAATGACCCAAATCGAAAAGTCCTGCACGCAAAATTTGACTCGGGTTCTTTCTATCAGAACATCACTTGCCAATGCTTATGTGACGCCTTACTAACCTCTTTTAATGCAATGTTTTCCTGATGTGACGCTCCTCATAAAGAATGTAAAGCTAGGGAAGCAAAGAGCCTCAACATGATCCGAAAATAGTGTTTGGAAAGATTTTGTACTGAAACTGGTTCGGAAATTTACGTGAAATGCTTTTTTTCTGTCAATGGTGATGTGCGACGACAGACGGTCGCCAACACACACAGGTCGTTACCCGACAAACAAAACATTGTGCGTGTATCATTACAATATTTTGAAAAGGGAAGATTGAAAACTCTTCGTATATTTGATGGAGGTTAATGATATTTTCGCTGTAGGACTGTTCATGCTAATGAAAGAATGTTTTTCATATAAAAAACCCATTTACAATTAAATATATTGTTGGGTTTGTTGTTCTGACACTCAACAATTGATGCGGGGGAGCTTAACAGTCGAGTAGCTACATTATTAAAGAATATTTGCCTATAGTCAATTGCAATATATCATTGGCCACATGATCATCTCTGTGCATCAAATGCGTGCCATATTCAACATTGCATTCCCACATTTTCAATTTTTTTTTTATATTTGAACCTCTTAAAATCCTCCAGGCCAAACCAGGTGGTTTGTCTGTGCAGACATGGTGGGGTGAAAGATTGTTAGAGCAAGTGGGGTGCATTGGAGATGTATTTCCAAAATTGGCATTTAGTAAGCAACCCATGTATATGATTATATGATATGTATGATTATATGATTGTTTACTTGCTTAAAAAAAAAAATTACCCGAGCCTACCTTGAATTTCTGCAATACGCTTGTAGTCAGCTTCACCGTGTCAATGCCGTGGGAATTGCGTGCCAAATGCGATTTTATTGTTTAAATGCCATCTATAGGGTGTTAACGTAAACTGAAAACTTGGTGGGCAACTTTAACTTTTGGGAATTTGGGTTGTTTGTGGGGCTTAAGTCAACGTGGGATTGTGTCACTTTCGCAGTTTACAGCCCGAAATGAAAGCGTCAATATTGTTATAACTATTTTTCATCTTCTTTAAAAATATTAATCGAAAATTATGGGACACAAAAATCAGTGTTTTCCTCATATCATCATTCATTTATGTATCCCCCCCCCAAATACTGTGTTATGTGTGATTCTGGAATCAAAATTATTGATCGGGCTATAACAAATAATGTTATTTGTACATGCAAGATATCGTGAACCACGATATCCGCGTCTCTGAACTAGGTTAAGATTTTGTCCACATTTCAGCACCTTTGTTGTCTCCTACTATAAAACATTCTAACTAATTATATGTACAGATAAATGAATGCTAGGCCTACATCCGATGATAGTAAAGGTAACACTATTTTATGAAGATGTTCTTCCCAGATAAGTATCCAAACTGCACGAAATACGTCATCCGTGACTAGACAGTTTTTTCAACAACCTCCGCACAATTAGTGGTCAGGAATGTTTTCTTTTGGCTACATTATTTAGGCATATACTATGTATGATATTTAGACGATATGATTGTGTATTTTTATTATTATAAGACCAAACTTATGATAAACATGTAAGTTCATGGACAGACTTCATAACAATGATAATACAAATAAAAGGAAATAAAAATTATACTTTTCTGTAATCGCACACATTCATAACCACCTTTTACCACCAGTAATGTACTCCACTCAAACAATCTAGATGCATACTAACAATAGACTAAAAATGAATGTAAAATCTTAATGATCTTATGGGGTTCATTTGCGTTATCTTAATACATGGCTAACTGATTGGCTACATGTCATCGTCGTCACAAATACTGTGTAGTCTTTCACGTTTCCACAGTCGTTGCATGTGCATAAATGTCCTGTGCATGGCAGGCGATTTTTAGTGGTGCATGAAGCAGTTCACTTCTTCTCTTTGCAACGCACCTTTGCATCCACCACCTAACTAGTTCAAGTTACTGCACGTGGTGCTCGGGCTTTTTTCGAGACATTGTACTGGTATAAAGTTTTTGTCGTGTCATTTAGTTTCCCATCCATTCCCTCTGGGGTCGGCAGGTTCCTTCTTTGGCCTTGGTTCTTGGTAGGTTTTGTCTCTCTGTGTGGACATTAAGGTTGGCACGTTGTATGTGAGGTTTCAGAGTGCTTCGCGTCCGGTGGTAAGCTTTCAACCCTCCGAGTTCTTGACCTGAACAGCCTCCCTCAACGTCGTGATCTGGCATGTGACGCACAAACTTTGCCGGAGTATACACTGCAGACGAACGTCTCGACATTGACAACATCAGTCTTACCTATGTCGTTGACGCGCCCTCGTTGGTCGTGTTTATCACGATCTATGCGGTCGGGGGTAAAATGGATCTACTTCTGGAGGGACTAAAAGGTATGTTACTCCCCCGGCACTCTCTGGCCGGTCCTAGGGTCCTTTGCGAATTCCGACTCTCACAGGTGCGCCAATCGCTGCTTTGACCCGTAATCCTCCGCCCGTGCTCCCCCCCTGCTTCTGTCTGCCGCATCTTTCTTCTTCCCCCCCCCGCGGCCTCGGATTCGCCCCTCTTCAAGTCGCTATTAGTGATGCCATGTCTCACAACCATAGAGTAAGACAGAGATCACAAGCGACATGAAGAATCCGGATCTTTGTCCTCCTGCAGGCAGTATCAACCACGCCAAATACTCCTGCTGAGCGAGTCCCATAACACCGTGGGCTATGCCAATCCGCCGTAAAGACTCTGACGAGACCGTCGTCATTATGAACTGCGCTACTAAGCTCTATGTAAACTTTCCAAGGTCTCAATGTCCTCGCCGCAACGCATGAACAGACTGGTACTGTTTCAGTCACGTAGCCTCCAACATCCGGTTTTTGGTCTTAACCAGGAGACCTCAAGGTCCCCAAGGCTTTGCCTCTCGTGCAGCGCCCGAAAGCCATCACCAGGACCTCCAGCAAATCAGCACGATATCATCCGGCAAAAACAAGATCAGTGATCTTGTGTTGCCGATGGATGCTCGATAATCACTTTGAATCTACATCCTTTGCCACTACGCAGTCCATACAATTGTTGAAAATGATGGGGCTAGGACGCACTCACTCCTGGATTACAGGAAGAAGCCTGGATACACCTCCCCCACACTTCACAGCACTCTCAGTCCCAGAGTACAGACCATTCATCAAACCAAATAGTCCTTGCAGGAATCCCGCGAAGCTCGCAGGTGATCCAAAGTACTCACGATGCACTAAGTCAACGCCTTCTTGAGATCAATATAGGCTGCCAAGCATCCCCTTCCGAAGACTCCACGTCGGCGTTTCACACCAGGCACGAATCGCTAGGATACTGTTCCGTTGCTGCTTTACTAACCAGGCGTAAACCCCAGCAGCTTCGCACCACTGGGTTACGGACCATTGGATGCATCCTCCCATTGGATGAAAAACCGCAACCTTCTCATGACGAAGTCAGAGAGGCTGTAGCAACGTTTGAGAGGGGGAAAAGCCGCTGGTGGTCCCTGTAATATCAGTGCGGGAGCTCTCAAAGCTGGGGGAATGAGGCCATGATCCGCGGTTGCATGCTGTCATGACTGCCGTGTGGCAATCAGGTACCATTCCTCTGACTGGAAAAGTGGGGCTAGCTTCCCTATCTGAAGGGAAAGGGGACCGGTTCAGCCTGCAACAATTACGCGCGGTATTGCACACTGCTCAGCGTACCAGGCAAGGTGATTGCCCATCTATTGCTGACACGGATCCGCAGTCATCTGCTGAAGCATCAGAGACCTGAGCCTCACGGATCATGCCTCACCACCAGCTTTGAGGAGTTCTGCACTGATCTTACAGACAACCAGCTGCCTTTCCATCTCTCAACTTTGGCGACAAGCCTCTCTGACTTCGTCCATGGAGGGTGCGGTTTTCGTCATTGAGGATCGGCATCCTGTCCGTAAACCCAGTGGTGCGAAAGCTGCTCATTTGGGAGGTCCCCCGTGAACAACTGCCCCAAAGGTACTCAGCCCAACTAGCCAATCTGCCATCCATGTCCGAACAACGAGATGCCATCTGCTGCTCGAATAGCACTCGCCCAGGGATGGAGACTTGGAACGGAGCTTCTTCAGGCTCGGTAGGCGGGTCGGAGGTCATTAGCCGTTCAAATGGCCCTCGCCATCTCAGCGAGACTCCCTGACAACCTCTCCTTGTCTCCCCAGGAGGGTTCTAAACCTGCGTGACAGAGCCCTGTGCTGGTCCTGTTTCCCAGCCAGCCTGGCAAGCGCGACTCTCCTCGATATTTCCCAGCGTCTGTCCGTCGAGACAAAACCCGCCTTGACCTCGGGCGCTCTCAATAAACATCCCTCGGTAGCCCGGAGAGTTTTCGACGTTTGAAGTTATCACAGTTCTACAGGTCCCCGAGGCACGAGCACTTAAAACCGATTTTGAACTTGCCACTGCGTACTCATATGCACATGGCAAAATCCTCCAGCTTCTCAAGATGAAACAACAGGGATGGTTACTCGTGATATTCTTTTGGACGTGCATGAAGCTTAGTTGTCGCATCAACAAGTCTGTGATCTGTTGTAAGACCTCACACCCCGGGAACCCTGCAGTTCTGGAGGATCCCCAACGAGTACTAACGAATGTTGTGGATCTCCTTAGCTACCCCTCCGGCATGTACTATACCCATGTCCAGGGGTGTGCTCTGGGGGGACATCCAAAGACTCTTACCCCATGGTTTGCTAGCTTACCATCTGTCATCAGCTGATTTGGTATCCAAAAGGAGATTGTGCGTCAGAGTTGCTGCTCACAAGGCAACTACGGCCTGTAACGTTGGTTTTTTAAAGAAGCAACGTACAAAAAATCCTCATAAATTGAGTATATATTATGTTTTCTGACTCAAAAACTGAACAGGGGAAGTATAACCACGAAATTAGGCATATAACAACCCAGATCGCTTTGGTGATGTGCCAGATGCGAGTCGCATCTCGATCTGGGTAGCGATGCCAGATAGCACCAATGCATGGCTCCGGCAGACAGCATCTGCCCGTATAGTGGTAGTGCCCATTTTCCTTAAACCCGAGCCGCCTGTCCCCCAGCGTGAATGGTACCGGGTGTTAGCCGGGGGTTTAGTGCCCCGCCTCCCCGGAGGGTGTCCTTCGGCCAACACTGTTGTTGATACATGATATCAGGCAGAGGACAGACTACTCAAAGGTGAATAATACACACTCGTGACTTGTCATGCCTGATGCCGTATTTTTAGTGTGCTTTATATTACATCTCCCCTAGTCTGTCACATATATAATCCCTTCTCGGTCCAAGCGGTATCGCTTGATTAGTTATGTATCAACAAGTTCGTCCAGTACATCTATCCTATCACGAAAAGTTCTCAGGAGTGGGTGGAGCACTCCATGTTTACGTCCTTAGGACGAGTCTTAGCCGCCGCCCTGCTCGCTAGGACACCTCACACCCTGTCCTAGCCAAACCTCGAAATTAGGACGAGTCTTAGCGATTTAGGATGCGCTCGAAATGATTTAGGACGCCGGCCGCCATATTTAAGACTCGAGCGAGTCTAAGACGAATCCTAAATCTTTATAAGTATGGGCCCAGGTCTGACAATGCTAACTGGATTAATGAAATAGTTTCTATCAACCTTACATCACCTTCTATTTCTAAGGTTTTGATAGAAAATCTCCTAATAATATCAGCGGCTGTTTCTGCTGCGGTCTCTAGACGGGATATTGCGGAATTAATATGTCTGAGGTCTCGTATCGTTATGTTAAGGATCTCTGAATGTATGTTCAACGTTTGTCTTTCAGATTCCGTCAATTGATTAAGGTTATCTAGGTTCTTGTGTATTTTGTCAACTTGTTCCTGCGTCGCTGTACCAAAAAGTAAGTTAGCAAGGGAACCAATAAAGTTTGCTGCTCCGCGACGATAACGTGAGTGTGGAGCACGACCACTCACTGATGTCAAGAATGCTTTTGCTTCCTTGAATAGTTTACTGAACTCACCGTGAAACCCGTCTAAAGTACGCTTAAGCAGATCCACCGTTGGGTATGAGCGATTCATATGCTCCATACTCCATGCAACATCCGCTGTCAGATTTAAAGCATCGATCATGGGGTGTAATACAGCATCGGTTTTCACCATGATTGGAACTATATAAGCCCTCCCCGTAATTAGCATTCGAAAAGCCGGAGTGAAGGCCAATCCCGCTCTCATTGGTTGTTCTTGTGCTGGGTGATTGGTTTCCAAAGATTGAGTCATACCCAGAGCCTGCAAATTGAGAGACGTTACGTTACTTACGGCCTGCTGACTGATTTCTAATTGAACTTTTCAATCCCTTATGATACTTCTGTACTTCTCCCTCTGACGCACTGTATTCTATCGGTCTGCCCATTATGAAAGGTAATTCTGGGGCGGTGGTATTTGATCGTAATGGGCGCCGCGGCAGAGGAGGAGCTTCTGATTCGACTCATTATCACTGTTATCATTTAGCGCATCATTCTCGGGGATTACCCTCCGCATGTCATACTGGCTAGTATGTGATATGTCACCCGCTGCTTCGTTAGTTATTGAGTCATCTAGAACAGGAGGTATAGATGCTGCCTCACCATATGTGGGCCAGTTAGGGGCGGATGTATCACATACTACTTCTCCTTGCCAGGGGAATGCTTGTCTAATATTCCTAACATTTGACATGTCTAGACCATCCTCAGGTACTACTTTTACATTGTTTGTGTGGTATTGACTTAATTTTACCTCCTCTAATTCCTCTTACTTTCAATACAACATCACTTATCTTATCTATGACTCGGTATGGACCTTCATAGAAAGGTTGGCAACTTCTTTGTTCTCCTGGTTTCGGTATATTCCTCAAATATACCTGTCACCTATTCTACTACTAGCATTTTTGTCCTTTTAAACCTCTCTCATTTTCCAGTCTTCCCTCCTCTAGTACTGCTGGCAGGTAGTGTATATCTTCTTGGAAATTAACACTGTTTCTCTTCTGTAATCTGTGGTGTTGTACAAAGGTGTGCAAGGTTGCTCAAGTGTTTCGTATGGCGTCCTTGCATCTCTCAAATATAGGAGAAAGAAGGGAGAGTCTTTTATGACTCGGTGATAGGCAGTATTATAGGCATGTGTTGCTGTAGGCAACCATTTGTCCCAAGCTCTTCTATTATCTTCACATAGTGTTCTTAATATGTTAACTATCGTCCCATTACTCTTTTCTATTATTCCATTACTACTGGGGTGGTATGGTGTAGTCCTTAAATGTCTTATACCTAACATTTCTGAGAGTGCTTCAAACACATTGTTAATAAACTCTCGCCCATTGTCTGTAACGAGCACCTCTGGTGCTCCTTGTGCACATATTACATGCCTGTAAAAAGCTTGTGCCACTTCACTAGCGCTCTTTGACTTCAACGAAACTGCAATCAGGTACCTGGTCATCACGTCTATGACCGTCATAATATACTTGTGTCCTTCTTCCGAGGTACTTACTGGGCCTATGAGATCCATATGGATCCTCTCATACGGAGTACCAACTCTCGGGTACTCCCTTAATGGTGCCTTTGCACGGTAGCTGGCTTTACAGCTCCTACACACCGGACAGTTTTTGCAATAGTTAGTAATAGAGACTTTCATCCCCGGCCAGTATGCAAATTTCTTACACCTTGCCAACGTTGTCTTGACTCCCCCGTGGCCGGCCGTAACCGCGAGGTGAGCCAACGCCAATGCTTGGGGAATATGGTCTTTAGTTACTACTATGCACCGATGCTCGCGACCATACTCGTCGCTATAATGCTTATACAGCACATTCTCCTCTACCATCATTTGGTCTATCGGATACTTCCTGGTATCAATACCTCTACTCTCTTTACCTCGCTTCACTACTTCTTTCACCGCCCTCACTTCCGGGTCGGTATCTTGGCTTCTAATAACCTCCTCTAGGTTCCACATCTTAAATGCTTGCAGCTTCCTTGAGTCACTACTTAGGACCAATACTCGTCCTTCTACCTCTCTTTCTAGTACGTCACTCTCTTGTTGTTGTATCCTCGATAAATAATCGGCAACAACGTTCTCTCTACCTGGTAAGTATTCTACCTCAAAATCGTATTCACTCAAAAGTGTCTGCCAGCGCGCTATGCGACTGCTTGGGCTTTTAGCCTTCAATATCCAGACCAGCGGTCTGTGGTCACTCTGTATACGTACTTTATACCCCAAAATAAGAGGTCTGTTGACTGTGAGGCCATAAATCACTGCTAATGCCTCTCGTTCCACGGCCGAGTACTTTACTTCCGCGGAATTTAATGCGCGACTGAAGTACGTCAAAGGTTTCATTCTTCCTTCCTCATCGGCCTGTTGTAACACCCCTCCAATACAAAAATCTGACGCATCCGTCGTCAGGACGAAGGTCTTACCGAAATCAGGGAATTTTAGAGTAATTTCTTCTGTGAGCTTTTCTTTTAAAAGACTGAAGGCTTGGTGGGCATCCTCATTCCATGTTATTGGGTGGTTAGCTTTTCGGTCTTTCCTTAGTCCCGTTAATAGCTTGTGAATAGGTGCAGCTACTTTAGAAAAGTTGTAAATAAACTTTCTGTAATAGTTAACAAACCCTAGGAAACTTTGTACTTCTTTTACCGTTTTTGGTACTGGAATGTTTTTCAGAGTCTTTATTTTCTCTGGTTGTGGTTTGATGCCATCTGCACTAATTATGTGTCCTAGGTATGACACTTCTTTCTCAAAGAACTGGCATTTATCTATCCTAAGGGACATGTTTGCTGTCGCTAATCGACTTATCACTTTCTCGAGATTACCTACATGAATATCAAAGGTAGGACCAAGCACAATGATGTCGTCTAGGTAGACCTGGGCCACTTTGCCCACTAGGCCTGTCAAAATGTGGTTGATAATCCTTTGGTACGCACTGGGTGCTGTTTTTAATCCCAACGGTACCACTGTGTACTCCCAAAACCATAAGGGGGGCAAAAGCAGTTTTCTGCATAGACTCCGGGTCAGTGGTACCTGATGGTACCCTGAGCGGAGATCAAGGATGTGAACACTTTGCTATGACCCAATTGGTTTCAAATACTTTGAATATTAGGAATGGGATGTTTATCATCTACTAGTTTATCATTTAACTTACGAAAATCAAGGCACAGCCTTATGCCTCCATCCTTCTTCATTACTGGACCAAAAGGTGAATTATAAGGGGAATAGCTTGGCTGAATCACCCCTTGATGGTGTATAAACTTTAGTTGTTCCTCTATCTGCGTGTGATATTTGATAGGGATAGGGTATGGCTTTGTAAAAACTGGGTCTTCAGTTTTTTGCTTGATTGTATGACAATAAATAAGGAGTTATAGTAAGTGGCTCTCTTCTAAGGCAAAACCACAGGGTATTTGTCAGTGATGCTTGATAGTGCTTTGTTTTCTTTACTTCCTGAGGGGAAAAGAGAATCTACCATTGTTCTTAGTCTTTCCTTCTTTTCACTATCTAGACTTTCTTTGCTTTGTACATTGTGTTTACTTTCGTCCTCTGCCCCAATGCTACAAGCCATAGCAGATGGTTCTGCATAGGTTACTGTACTACAAGGTATTATTTGACCTGCTACCATGTCCGGAGTTAAATGTAAATATTCGGGACTTGGGTTAGCATATGGTATTACAAATATACTCTTACTTTTATCTTTATTCCTATTGCACTTTACCAACCCTGGATATAGGAACATGCCACCTTTTTCTCCTGCATTAGGCAGAAACAATCCTTCTGTACAGCCTGTTTGTGCTTCTAGCTCCACATAACCTATCATGCCTGGGGACAATGTCAAATCTGCCTCTGCCTTCACCTTATAGGTATTTTCTTCTTCTCCTTCTCCCCCTTCCTCCGCTAGTCAATCCTGGGGATATTGACCTATCCACCCATCAGGGGCATCCCCTACTCTAGTGAATACCTCCAAAGGTTAGTGCTAGTGTTCTACCTCCGTTGGTAGCATATACCGGGTGAATCACGGCTTCTTTCCTGAACAGAAATCAAGGCCTAAAATTAGAGGAGTTGGTAGGTGATCTCTTAGAGATAATCATACATTCTTGCTTTTCCATCGTCTGACCTATATTTAATTTAAAATTTCCCTTACCTACTGTAGGTATAGGGCTATGTAAGACGCTTCTCAACTTATGTGGTTCCTCATCTACATAGTCACCATTTATGGCTTCAAACAGCCTTTCCTCCATTACTGTGACTGAGGATCCACTATCTATTACTGCTAATACTGGAGTCTGAATCGCCCCTACCCGGACCTTCAAACAAAATAGTTGGGTCCTTGCGTGGTAGAAGGCCATTAAACCCGGGACCAATTTGGCGTTTTTTGTTGTTGTAAGGGCCATGTCCTTCCACTTTCTACTGCGTATGTCTGGTGTCCCGGTCGCATGGCAGCACCTCTTGACACAGGTGGGCGTTGGTACGCACACCCGACCGCTCTATGCCCTAGCTGGCCACACATCCAGCATCCCTCTTGTCTGGGGAATCGGGTGGCAGCCTGGGGCTGTCTACAATTCCTTGCAATATGTCCCATCCGGCCGCATTTAAAGCAATCTACTGCCTGAGGGGCTTGAGGGCGTCGTTGGTTTAAATTACTTGGGTATCCCTGATACCCATTCTCTTCTCGGTGGCGCATCACCGCTGAATGTCTTTGTGATGGTCTATTGCTTGGTATAGCGCCGGTATTTGGTGTCGGCTCCACTAGGGCCACTACTCCTCCTTGCCTTTCCTTACTATATCCCTGTCTAGAATTTCACATGAGGGTGGGCTTGAGCCCAAGCGTATCCTTTGTTTAATATGCTCAAAGGATCTTTCTTTTCATCCGATGTCAACGAGTACCCATACGGTGGAGGGAAGCATGAGAGAAGGCGAGCACAGAAATATTTTTTATATAATGGTGCAAAATTTTGCTCTTTTCGAGCCAATTCCCCGTATGCTGTCCGCAACCTGATGTAGAAATCTCTTAGGGTCTCTCCTAACATCCTCCTCGCTGTACTTAACAGCTCTGCATGAGTCCTATTCTCCTCATCGGCAGGGTATATTTTCAAAAACTCCTCCTTTACCGCAACAAAATCTTGCCCATGTTCTTTAATGCATTCTTCTAAAGATGCCCTAGCATTCCCTAAACAATGCTGCTTAGTCAGCTCTAGCTTACCTAACTCATCCCAGTTCAACACTGTTCTAGACTCAATGTCATTAAAGAACTCTCTGGGGTTGGTGTGGCAAGGGAGATTAGGATTAGGTGCGAACTTATCCAGTCCCCCACAAAAATATTTTAAGCCAGTCACACGCCCAAAATCATTTAATGTGTGTCTTGCCATCAGCATGGACAAGTCATCCGTAGGTGATATTACGGTTACCCCCTACAGCCCCACACTCATGTTGAATCTACACCCATGTCTTCAAGTGATTCTTTATCGCTATCGTCAAATTCAGATTCTGATATATAACCGTGTTGATTTACAAAGTCTACGTTAAATCTTTCAGTTGGAGTTCCTGACATTAAGCTACCTCAGCTGTTATCACTCCCACACATCAAATACTTTGTGTCTCAACCCCACACCTGACACCAGTTTTGTCGAGCCCCTTCCTCTATATTTATTTTCATGAAAAGGCTTAAGACAAAAAGCTGCTTATCAACTGAATACTTTGGTTAGGCACAAGATGGTCATAAGGTACCTGGGCTCGTTAAGTGGGGCTGAGACACGCAGCTTATAGTTTCACACATTTTATTCTAAAATAACATAATAATCACATACAACATTATTTGTCTCTTGACAATCTTCCTGTCTTATGGAAATCTGAACCATTACGTTAACACTTGATAAACATTCGGGATGTACTGTATATACTGGATAATTACCATAGTCACGGTCACTGCACAATCAATCAAAACTCAGTCTTCAAAAGTCACTCAGTTACTTACTATTCCCGTGGTCCACAACAGCAGGAAGACAGCCGAAGAGGGGTCCATTTTCGCTATCTATTTATGTCTGAGGGGAACTGTTTTACATCACAGGCTAAGTGCCTTATAACAAGGGTGGGTGATGAGACCAGTATGAGAAACTGGTTGTTCGCTCGCTCCTCTCTGTGAATCTGTCTTCCCTTCACGGTGTCCTGTTTTATACTAAATCTTTTTCAGGTCATTGAACAGGCCACGAAGCCCATGGTGCCGTATCGGCGTCTACTCCCCCTATACGCCCATATGTACTTCCGGCGGCCACTGGTGCCGTATCGCTACTTCACGCCCTAATGTCACTTCCTGTCTACTCTACCCTCCTCACACACTACTAAATCATGTTATTGTCATTGATGGTACTGTTCTCCATTTGTTCAGCTGGCTCCTGTTCACATTGTTCTTCGTCCACTTCTTCAATCGTTTCGCGGCCACGACATGTGTTTTGAATTCAACATAAGTAGGCAAACAAAAAAAAGGGTCTGGACGATTACTTTAAGTGTTAATTTATCTCTATTATCCATTTGTTTACATTATTTAATTCTTCATTGATTGTTGACATCAAGACGCGTAAGTCTGGGTGGCTTTATATAATGTGCAATCGTCTGCAAACAAAATGGATGTTAATGCTGTACTAGAATTTGTAATGTCATTAATATATAAAAGGAAAAGCAAGGGTCCCAGTATGGATCCTTGAAGCACACCAGAAGAAGTGTCTAGAGTAGATGAAAATATATTGTTGTATCGGACATACTGCTTGCGATTACTTAGATATAAATTAAAGCATCTGTTTGTTGTTCTTCTGATGCCGTAATACTCCAATTTATTTAATAGGAAATGGTGGGTTACTGTATGGTTTCTTTTGTCAAGGATATCAAAGTATCATTAGTGAATGATATAAGTGCTGTTTCTGTGGATCTGCCCTGTCTGAATCCATGTTGTGCCTCTGTTAATATGTTGTGGTTTTGACAAAAGTTATATATTCTTATGCACATTCTTTTTTCAGTTATTTAACTAAATGAGTTCAGAACTGAAACTGGTCTGTGGTTCTTAAGTTCTCTTCTATCTTCAGTCTTATATATTGGGGTAACTCTTGAAACTTCATTGCATCTGGAAATAATATAATATATTATATATATATATTATATATATATATATATTATATATATAATATATATATAATATTTCAATCATTGGAGGCATACGCCGGGGGCGCGTCGCCTCGCCCACTCTACGACGCCACTCCTGGGGTTCACCACGCGCGAGGTCCCCATGCAGGCTCCTTTCCCATACCAAGCAGTCTCTCGACAAGAAACATCAACTTGCTCCAGCCACGAGCCTTGTGGGCGCCCCATGACCTCTTCACGCGGTTGTCTCTACAGATAAACCCGATGGGGACGCNGAACGTTACGTTTTCAAAAGTTATTTACTATTCCCGTGGTCCAACAGGAAGACACCGAAGAGGGGTCCATTTTGCTATCTATTATGTCTGAGGGAACTGTTTACATCACAGGCTAAGTGCCTTATAACAAGGGGGGTGATGAGACCATATGAGAAACTGGTTGTTCGCTCGCTCCTCTCTGTGAATCTGTCTTCCCTTCACGGTGTCCTGTTTTATACTAAATCTTTTTCAGGTCATTGAACAGGCCACGAAGCCCATGGTGCCGTATCGGCGTCTACTCCCCCTATACGCCCATATGTACTTCCGGCGGCCACTGGTGCCGTATCGCTACTTCACGCCCTAATGTCACTTCCTGTCTACTCTACCCTCCTCACACACTACTAAATCATGTTATTGTCATTGATGGTACTGTTCTCCATTTGTTCAGCTGGCTCCTGTTCACATTGTTCTTCGTCCACTTCTTCAATCGTTTCGCGGCCACGACATGTGTTTTGAATTCAACATAAGTAGGCAAACAAAAAAAAGGGTCTGGACGATTATTTTAAGTGTTAATTTATCTCTATTATCCATTTGTTTACATTATTTAATTCTTCATTGATTGTTGACATCAAGACGCGTAAGTCTGGGTGGCTTTTATATAATGTGCAATCGTCTGCAAACAAAATGGATGTTAATGCTGTACTAGAATTTGTAATGTCATTAATATATAAAAGGAAAAGCAAGGGTCCCAGTATGGATCCTTGAAGCACACCAGAAGAAGTGTCTAGAGTAGATGAAAATATATTGTTGTATCGGACATACTGCTTGCGATTACTTAGATATAAATTAAAGCATCTGTTTGTTGTTCTTCTGATGCCGTAATACTCCAATTTATTTAATAGGAAATGGTGGGTTACTGTATGGTTTCTTTTGTCAAAGGATATCAAAGTATCATTAGTGAATGATATAAGTGCTGTTTCTGTGGATCTGCCCTGTCTGAATCCATGTTGTGCCTCTGTTAATATGTTGTGGTTTTGACAAAAGTTATATATTCTTATGCACATTCTTTTTTCAGTTATTTAACTAAATGAGTTCAGAACTGAAACTGGTCTGTGGTTCTTAAGTTCTCTTCTATCTTCAGTCTTATATATTGGGGTAACTCTTGAAACTTCATTGCATCTGGAAATATATATATATATATATAATATATATATATATATATATATATATATATATATATATATATATATATATATATATATATAATATATATATATATATTTTCAATCATTGGAGGCATACGCCGGGGGGCGCGTCGCCTCGCCCACTCTACGACGCCACTCCCGGGGTTCACCACGCGCGAGTCCCCAAAGCAGGCTCCTTTCCCATACCAAGCAGTCTCGACAAGAAACATCAACTGCTCCAGCCACGAGCCTTGTGGGCGCCCCCATGACCTCTTCCACGCCGGATTGTCTCTTACAGATACAACCCGATGGGAAGGATCGGTTTCAGGGTAGCGTGCCACATGCCCATATAGCCGAAGTTGGCGCTGACGGACTATGCAGGTAATAGGCCTCGATTCAGTCTCACAGTGCAATCGCTGATTTGACACGTAATCATCCCAGTGATACCCCATGATTCTGCGAAGAAGCTTATTACCAAAGGCATCGATTCGCCTCTTCAAGTCGCTATTTAGTGTCCATGTCTCACAAACCATAGAGTAAGACAGAGATCACAAGCGACATGAAGATCCGGATCTTTGTCCTCCTGCACAGGTATCAACCACGCCAAATACTCCTGCTGAGCGAGTCCATAACACCGTGGGCTATGCCAATCCGCCGTAAGACTTTTTGACGAGACCCGTCGTCATTATGAACTGCGCTACTAAGGTATGTAAAACTTTCCAAAGGGTCTCAATGTCCTCGCCGCACGCATGAACAGACTGTACTGTTTCATCAAGTAAGCCTCCAGACATCTGGATTTTGGTCTTAAGCCAGGAGACCTCAAGTCCCAAAGGCTTTGCCTCCTCGTGCAGCGCCTCGAAAGCCATCACCAGGACCTCCAGCAACTCAGCAAGATATCATCGGCAAAAACAAGATCAGTGATCTTGGTGTTGCCGATGGATGCTCGATAATCACTTTGATCTACATCTTTGCCCAATACTCAGTCCATACAAGTGTTGAAAAATGATGGGGCTAGGACGCACTCACTCCTGTATTAACAGGAAAGAAGCTGGATACACCTCCCCCACACTTCACAGCACTCTCAGTCCCAGAGTACAGACCATTCATCAAACCCAATAGTCCTTGCAGGAATCCCGCGAAGTCGCAGGTGATCCCAAAGTGACTCACGATGCACTAAGTCAAACGCCTTCTTGAGATCAATATAGGCTGCAAGCATCCCCTGTCGAAACTCACGTCGGCGTTCCACCAGGACACGAAGCGCTAGGATACGGTCCGTTGCTGACTTACCAGGCGTAAACCCAGCAGCTTCGCACCACTGGGTTACGGACATTGGATGCCAATCCTCCCATTGATGAAACCGCACCTTCTCATGACGAAGTCAGAGAGGCTGTAGCAAAGTTGAGAGGTGGAAAAGCAGCTGGTGTCTGTAATATCAGTGCGGAGCTCCTCAAAGCTGGGGATGAGGCCATGATCCGCGGGTTGCATGCTGTCATGACTGCCGTGTGGCAATCAGGTACCATTCCTCCTGACTGGAAAAGGGGGCTAGTCTTCCCTATCTGGAAAGGGAAAGGGGACCGTCAGGCCTGCAACAATTACCGCGGTATTGCACTGCTCAGCGTACCAGGCAAGGTGCTTGCCCATCTATTGCTGACACGGATCCGCAGTCATCTGCTGAAGCATCAGAGACCTGAGCCCACGGATCATGGCCTCACCACCAGCTTTGAGGAGTTCTGCACTGATATTACAGACACCAGCTGCCTTTCCATCTCTCAACTTTGCT
>JACEEZ010020970.1:42500-67500 GCA_016584305.1 Chionoecetes opilio
CTCTTCTCTCTCTCTCTCTCTCTCTCTCTCTGTGACGACATTTTATCGATAAACGCGCGGTCAAGTCGGCTTGAGGAGGGAACGCTTGATGACGGTTTGTCCAAGGGCCAAATTGACTAGTTTACGGGATGGCCAGTGTATGGTATGACCTGATACCCAATTGTCTTGTGTCTTATATGACTTGGGAAGCAAATGTCTTGTGGATCAAATGACTTCATTAACAATCGCTTCAGTACCATTTGACATGTAACCGTCACTTCTCTTTGCCCGCTCGGACCTGCACGACTACGGTCACTTTCAACTGTCACTTCACTTTGCCAGCACGGACCTGTACGACGATGCTCATTTTCAACTGTCCCTTCACTTTCTTCACTTTCCACACTAGGATGGACGAGAGGACTCACTTTCAACAGTTATTACTATTACTTCGCCTTCGGTGCCTTCGACACATTTACGTTTTGATTCATGATCAACTACGACTTCACCGCTATTGCCTTCAGTACACTTTCGCTTTTTAATGAGGTACTTATTTATTTTATAAGCTTGGACCTTATTAACACCACAACAGCGATACTTACTGAGGCTCACGGCTACACTAACCACGGGAGGTGCCTACCCAACGCTCTGCCTACGTGTGTTGCCAAATTATACATGTTATTTATCGATCGGGGTTCACGTAAATCACGTCAAACAGTCAAACTTGCATGAAGCCTACTGATATACGTATGCATCAGTTTCTATTCATTTCCCTTTTTCCTTTTATATGTTGCTAAAAATAATTCACATGAACGCGTGATAAAACTAGTAAGTTGGTAACTCAGTAACACCAGCAGGCTGCGGCTCAGACTGGTACAGTACGTGTACAGTACTCGTTCAACACGTATTGTGGTGGAGGCGGGAAGTATTTCTTTTAAGCATGAATAACTTATTTATTTATTCTCTATTTCTTACTATATCCATCTACCCAAAGTACTTATAATATTATTAAAAGGACCTTGCATCTATCTGCCTAGTTACATATTAACTAATTCATTTACGATTTTCCATCTACAATATAAAAAAAAAAAAACTGCGACCTCAAAGCGCAAAATACCCATATCTATGAAAAATTACGCAGCGCACCTAGGGGATTCCCACGGCGCACAAGTGCGCCGCGGCGCACAGTTTGAGAATCACTGCGTGGATATGCACCGGTATCCGGTATATCGAAATACCGGTATTTTGGCGTCGGTATTACCGGTATTACCGGTATTTTGGTTTTTCGATATACCGGTATTGGAATTAGTATTACATCGGTATACCAGTATCGGTATATTATTTAGTCGGTATTGGATTTCGGTATTATGTTTTGTTTTTTTCTCTCGAAACAGACTCCTGACTAGTACCAAGACCAAGAACTGACTATAGCTGTAGGGCTATTTTATAGTGACTACTCCGACTGCTGAGACGCGTATGGTAGCTTAACGCTCATTGGCTCAGTATCTGAGGAGCATGTTATCATTGGCCGGTTGCACCTCAGCTGACAATGCCGCGCTGTGAAACCTCCCTCCCTCCCTCCCTCCCTCTACCCCTGAGGGTAGACCATCACAGAAAACGGACCATTACATATCACACAAGCGTCACTATAAAAATCTAACCTAGCTCACATTTTCATTATTGTTATTATTATTATTATTATTGTTATTATTATTATTATTATTATTAGTCTACTATTATTATGGTTATTATCATCATCATTTTCATCCAAATTATTATTATTATTATATTATTAATATTTTAGTATTCAATTTAGCTAGACACGGGTTACAGTTACACCAAACACAGAGTTCACACACAAGTTTATTACGGCGGGAATATGTAGGTAAGTACAGCGGAGGGAGGCCATGAGTGAGGAACACACAGAGAAGGTGCGTGTGTTCTATGTGGTGACAGGGAGGTAACTGGAAAATCCTCGTCACCAGTGGCGGCTCGTGGCATAGGGCTGTAGAGCTGCAGCACCCCCAGACACTCACTGCCAGGTGTATGATGCCTTTAGAGACACAGCACAATTGATACACTACTAACAAATATATCATAATAAAAAGTCATTATATGTTATTTAATTATTTTCAATACGTTACTAAGTGAATTTTCATTAAAACCAGACCAACATTTAAGTTACTTTCATATTTGCTGTACGATTCATGTCTGCGCCGCCGCCGCGCCATTTGTGAACACAAAGAGCTGCAGTCGAGGCAGCTAAGTCTCGTCCCTCTCGTGTTTACAGTGCGTGTAGACGGTGTGGTTAAAACGTGCTTTCTTTAATTACCCTATGACCCTATGCCTATATGGAAAATCCATTAGAGTATTTGCAAAACATCAGCTTTTCCCAGCTGCCACTAAATGAAAAGACTAAAATCAAGCGGTACCGACTTTATTTTCAAGTAATACTGTAATTCTACCATCACCACCTCAGCCATCCCCTCTACTACCAATACTACCACCCCCACCATCCCTTCTACCACCACCACTACTACCATATGCCCTGAAATCCGTGAACATCAACTACAACTCATAAATGAGATAGGTAAAATTTGTGTATCTCACTGTTGTGTAAAGCTTGCAGTCCCTCCATTTTATTTTATCACGAGCCGCCACTGCTCGTCACCAAGACAAGAAAGGCGAGAAGCACGCGGAGGTATTTGGGTCGCGGCGGAGTTAAACTTTCGTTATTGGGCACCACGGATTTCGAGGACGAAACTTAATTTTTCCTGAATAGATGTTGTGTCTTGATTTAATCAGTCACAGTATAGAAAATATATTCCTCCAAAAACGGGTGAGAATTTAATTAAACGCACATCTAAATTTTTAAGAAACCAATAGGAACTCTCGCCGAAACGCCAACCGAGAACTCTCGCCGACGTGGAAATGTTCGGCGACAGTTCCACTGGTAATAGATGAAAAGGAAGAATAAAAGCTATTTCATTATTGCACACAAACTTTTCTCGCTTGTCCCAGAATACTGAAGCTGCAGTTTGACATTGGTAACTGGTGACACTGGTTGGTGGTTGGTAACGTAACTTGACCTAAATGGGGATGCCTCCCCCCCCAGATCCCCCTGCTCGTTTACTAACCTAAGCTGCAGATAACCTAACCACATAACCTAGCCTAGCTGTTCAGTCTATTGCTGGTATTTATCTAATTCCTGAAGGCAGAAACACTGCTAAAAGCTTATCAAATGTATATATTGGGTCAGTGGCGTAGCTACGGGGGGGCATGGGTGGGCACGTGCCCACCCACGAGAAGCCGGTGCCCCCCCAGGTGCCCACCCACTGGCCACGGCTGCCGTGTGGTGTGGGATCCGTGTTCCACTAGGTAGGACTGAGGGAGCATGCATGGAGTATTATGAATAATTTCTACTGATGACTTACCCTCGACCTCAAATACAATAAATATTTTTCCTCCGCTTGAAAGAAAGAAACATGCCTCTGAGTCTGAGTTAAATGCATATACTTTCTATTGATCACTTTTAACACCAACGAACATAACTAAATTACACCAGTTACCCTTACAAATGTTCTATAATGCCTTGTGTTGGTACGTGTCTCCCTCTTGTACGTGTCTTATACGCGTTCTCTGGACCGACATAACAACACAAAGTCAGTGACCGATCATTCGTGGCCTTGTACGGCAGCGACCACTGCCGATGCTTTGTGGGATGAAGTTGAGAGAAACTCAGCAGCTCATGGTTTTGATACTTCAGAGTGTAGAATGTGTAGATCATCAAGGAAACGGAAACTGTCTACACAATGGAGGCGTTTGGGTTAAGGAAAAAAGTACTACATACCGCCAGAATTTTAATTTCCGAATTTCTTTTGTGGACCTCGGAGATTGTTCATATACGAGTGGTTGTTCATAAAATTCTTATAGACATATTCTTATAATTCATTTAAAGTTGGTTTCGTGCCTTATAATGAGGTAATAACATATTTTGTGAAGTTTTGTTGATGTGGCCATATACGTCAAGGGATGAATATATATCGGTTTTTACACATGTGTTTAAATATTTCTTGATCTATAGTTTTATTTAAATACTCCCAGTGGTCACCACCCACCAGGATTTTGTTGTTACTGATTCTATTGGAAAACAGTCAGGGAGCACACACTCTGATTTCAGTGTTAAGGATTCAACACGAATTAACTTCTTCTATCCTATTCTAGATCACATGTTAACATAAATGACAAGGTGCTTCAGTAATGAAGCATGTGAACTTATGAAAGCATTACAGGCACTGAATCCACAAAGTACTGAGTTCTTATCTTTTGAGAAAATGTCTGGACTTATTCATGCATTTCGTGCTAATGAGGAAGATCTTAACCATGAGCTGCACTCTGCAAAACGCATGTTAGAAAGACGCTATAAGGATGTAAGTGACAATGAAAAGCCCAAATCACTGTTAGATTTAGTGAGAATTCTTGGTCCATATGAAGGGGCATTCCCTGAGTTCTACAGACTGGCCAAAATTTATGTAGTATTACCTGTGTCATCAGAGAAAAGCTTCTCTGCTCTGAAATTAATCAAAACTACACTGAGAAATACAATGGCCAATGAGAGATTAGGTAATCTTGCTGCGTTGTCAATTGAAAGCAGGTGAGTTAAAAGCCTTGATTTAGAAGCATTTGTTGATAAGTTTGCTGAGAACCACAAGAACAGAAGAATTTTGCTTAAGTGAGGTATTCTCACTTTTTCAGTGGGAAAAAACAAAATTCTTTGCCTGCTGCTTTAAAACTTCTGCCTTTTTCTTTATTTTCAGTATCAATTATGTTATTTCCATTTTGTATAAGTGGTAATATATGTATTTAATATTTGGTCATGACTGCTTTATTTCGTTCTCCATCAGCAATTGGATGATACCCTACAGTACTCAACACACACTCCTAGAATAAAATCTAATAACCTTCCATAGTCCATACGACATCAGATATACTCTTGATATTGGTCAGAATGCAAAATATGCAAGGGGGGCAGGGGTCTTGGCACTGTAAGTGAAAGTATGTCCCCAGTCCCCACCAAACTCCCCAGCTGTATGGGCTTATTCGGCTCATCTAGTGCCCCCCCATAGTCAGCTGTGGATCCCCAGGAGGGATATTTACCACAAGTCTATGAACGTTCGCAAATTTCTGTTCGCAGAATAGAGGGCTGTTCAATGTTGGGAGCTATCCTTGCGAACTATTTATCAAAGTCTTGTGAACAGCTTCCAGCTAGGAATCCTCCGCTCCTTGCGATCAAAACAAACAGTGAAAGTAACGCCACTCCAATAACTCTTTCAATACAAATAACAAATACAAAGGATATATTGTGACCAAAAACCGTAGAAGATTTTTTTCCTTGTAAGAAATTTATTATTGCAGCAATAAAAATCAATATAAAGGAATTTTGTTTATACTAGGTACATATTTTGGCGCGGAAAACAGCAGTGTGTACATTTTCTACCACTGCCTAGAACCTTATCTACATACCAAGTATTTATCTACTATTATGGAGCGCCAAGAGCAACTCTAGCCGCGGCGGCTTTAGGTATGAACCCGTATCTCTAGCCGCGGCGGCTAGAGATATGATGAACCCGTATCTCTAGCCGCGGCGGCTAGAGGTATGATGAACCCGTATCTCTAGCCGCGGCGGCTAGAGATATGATGAACCCGTATCTCTAGCCGCGGCGGCTAGAGGTATGATGAATACCTGGACCACTGTGTGAGCACCAGCCAGTCATCCCGCGGCCTCATCATCCCCCCCATCCCTCAGCGCTCAGCCATAGATCCCTTCAGTGTAGAGGTGCAGTCCAAGAGATTGATGGGCGTTGAGTCCAAATCTGATTCCTGACGAGTTCCACAAAGACTGCCAACACTACAAAAGTAAGAGACATCATTGTTTGTTTCATGTGACAAATAATGGGGCAAAAACAACATAAGAACATAAGAAGAACATAAGAGTTAACCCCTTCACGCCCATATCTTTCCTTTGCTATACAAAATTGTATGTTGTCGAGCCATAAAAGTACAAGAAGTAACTAAAATACACCAAATTAGTTAGTCAAGAAGGATACTAAACAGGTCATAGCTATATAAAATTGATTCTATTCACTAAAAAAATTGTCTAATGGTACCTAGATTACAATGGAAATTACGTTCTGGCCTCAAGGGGTTAAGTTGGCGAAAATGACTCGCTCTCCTCTTCCGAACGCACGGGATTGGCTGAGGTGTTGGGTGTTGGGGCTTTAGTGCAGAACTTGGAGTAAGGCATTCTATAAGGCTATATTATAGTATTCTATATAAGGCTATAAATGATGGAATAGCGTGGTGAATGATAAGAGTGGACTCAGTCGTCAGGTGGTCAATGCGGAGTCTATTGGGGTCTTTAAAAGGAGTCTAGATAAATTCATGGATGGGGAAGAGAGGTGAATATAGGTATTGTTAAGTAATAGGAACTACTTCGTGTAGGTCTCACGGCCTCTTGTAGCTTCCTTATTTTCTTATATTCTTATGAACCCGTATCTCTAGCCGCGGCGGCTATAGGTATGATGAACCGTATCTCTAGCCGCGGCGGCTATAAGTATAATGAACCCGTATCTCTAGCGCGGCGGCTATAAATTTGATGAACCCGTATCTCTAGCCGCGGCGACTATAGGTATGGCCCATATCTCTACCATCAATAACACTATAGTCGTGTAGTAAATTAATCTGCCATTCGGTTTTTTTATGGAAATAAATTTTAGTTTACATGTGTAGGGGGTGCCCAACCCGCCCCTCCCGGCCCGCCCCGCAAACATTGCTCTATTTCGCATTGCCATAGTATTGATAACTTTCATTTTTTCTTGATATCAATTGTTACTAAATCAAACCCAATCTCTAACCTAACCTAATCTAATTTAACCTAACTTAACCATTTCTGGCTGAAATAACGATAGATTTTCGGTAGTACGTACATGTAACGCCATTATTATTCAATTGCGCCATGGGAAATGTGTTTTAAAATACTCGGAATGAAAAAATCTCCACCATGATGTAGGTAAGAATCCCTAGAACTTTTGAAAGCCCACTACATAAATAATACTATTGACGGTAGGTTAGATTACATATGAGTTTGGTTATGTTATGTTCTGGTTTACCTTTGGTTAGTTATAGGATAGGTTTGGGTTCGGTTTTGTTGAGTTATTTAGTGTTCGCAAGGCCTTGCGAGTGGTCAGGAGCACTTGCAGATTGCGAAAACTTTGCGAACGTTCACAGCCGTTCTCAAGCTTAGTAAATATGTCCTAAGAAATTGTGAACATTCACAAGGCTTGCGAATTCGCAAGCCTGTTGTGAACGTTCGCAAGAAATGGTAAATATCCCTCCAGGTGCCCCCCCAATGATAAATACCTAGCTACGCCACTGTATTGGGTACTATAGGCTAATATCATTATCAAGAACTGTCGCCGAAAATAGGAACAATCGCCGAAGTGAAATATTGAAACACCCGCCGACGTCGGCGAGAATTCCTATTGGCGACAGTTCCAGGTACCCATTAATTTACCAGTGACAGAAAGAAAACCACTTTTTAACTGTAATGATATACTTGATACTTGATACTTGATACTTGATGTTGTTTAGAGGATAATTCCTCAGAGCCGTAGTGTTCTACCGCTGCAGCCGGTCCTAGCGTTCCTAAACTGTAGGTTCACTTGGTCCAGTAATGAGTTTGTGGGGGAGCGAAGTGTAACCCGGTACTGGTGGTTCGTCAGGGACTGTCCACAGGTATTCGTCCAGTTGGGATTTTAACTTCTCTACGGAGCAGCCGGTGATGTCTCGGATGTTTCTTGGGAGGCTGTTGAAGGCTCTTGGGCCACTGTAGGGTAGGCTGGCTGATAGAAGAGTCTTTATTCTTGCCGGGGCTTGAGTTGGTGGGGCTTTCCTGTAGCATTTCAGACCTGCCCTCTCATTTATGTAAGCTTCCACTTTGTTGATGTTGGAGGGGTTGGGTACTTTTTCTTCTAGGATCTTCCAGATGTATATGGTGGAATATCTCTCTCTGCGTCGTTGCTGGGAATATAGTCCTATAGTCGGGTCACTTAGGGCGGAAAAAAGGCTTTCGCTTCACCTTAGGTGAAGGAAGTATTTGAGGGTCTTATCCTAAGCATTTTGTGCCGCTGAATCCGAAAATCGTAGTTGGGTCACTCGTTAGCGGTAAGTTTTCGCGCAATTTGCAATTTGGCAATTTGGCAATAAAATTGGCAATTACAAATTGCAGAATGAGAACCAGACGTCGTAGAGACCTCGTTTTGGACTCAAATTGAAGCTTATTAAGAGTGCATAAAATGTTATTGAGTACTCCGTGGTTGTATCTGTTCGGATTACTGATCTATAATGGAAATTAGAGATAAGTGGAAAAAAATTGGGAAAAATATAAAAGGAATAATTTTGGCCTTAAAGCCTGAGTTCTTAATAATTAAAAAACAAAATTTTAATTAGTAAAAAAGTAAAATAAAAAACAATTGTTCTTAGGACACATTTAATTAACGAATTTGTGCAAGGGTGGGTACAATTATTGCGTAGAACGGGTATTTCAACTGAAAAATGCTTAGGATAAGCCCCTCAAAATACTTCCTTCACCTAAGTGAAGCGAAAACCTTTTTTCCGCCCGAAGTGACCCGAGTATTAATCCAGAACACAAATTTTCAAACAACGAAACCGAGTCCCTCCGCGTATTTTTGGAAATAACAATTAGAACACAAAAAAATCCCTTACTTGCGATAGCGAGCGTTCACAAGTTGAAAAAAATCGAATATTAGTCGTCTACGCCATCAAACGGTCCTCATGCCCATCTTCCTCGTCGTTGATGCACATCTCGGGGGAGCAATCGCAAAGCTCCGAACGGGATCTGCAGGCGTTGACAGCGGCACGATTGGTCGAGCAGTTCGTCTTGCATCCGCACTGCATCCCATCCATGATACTTTGCGGGGCGGGAGGCAGGGTGGAAGGGATAGGCGCCGGGTTTTTGGTCCGTAGCCGTATTTGGTCGGGTCGGGGTCACCAACTCTTCTTCACAGCCCCCTCCCAGACGACGGCCTGTAGCTGGGCTCGCATAATGTGCTGGGTGGTGGCGTTGACTGTCGGAGGGGCCAGTGCTGCTCCAACCTTCTTCTTCTGAAGTGCCGTCCACCTCGCCTGCGGCAGAGAGCGGGTATATCCGTAATTCTGCTCACAAATCGGCACAGCACGTCCAGGCTCTCTTGCGTCAGCGGACCAGGGCTTCGGGTGTACCCAAAGCGTCGAGGGTTGCCTGGTCGGCCGCCTGGAAACACAGGCCAAGCTTGCAACTTGCCTTTCCTGAAGAGGGCGCAAGTGGTGTCGCAACCAGTCAGAGCATGGAAGGACGTGATAAACATCCGCGTGAGAGCCCAGTTCATCGTGGATGAGCTGACGTTGAAAGTCGTCTGCCAAGGCTGAGGCACGTGTTGGAGGTAATCTTGGGAAGTGTCGGAGGAGAGGACGGGGACGTCATGTCCGGAGAAACTACGGTTGCCTCCACATCTTTGTCGAGCATGGAGAGATGATATATCATCTTAGTGTCCGCTTCCTCTTGTTCTGAAGCGAACTTGGCTCCGTCCGGTCCAGAAGTTGCCACGGCTTTGTCGCCCCACGCGCAGACGACGCGTAACCCCCAGAATGTGCTGGATTTGGGAGGAAATGAGAGGGGTCATAGCAGTCTTGTTTGCTTTTGGTGGACAAGATGTTAGCCATGGTCATTCCCTTTGATCCTCGTCGCTGCTTGGATGTCGATATCGTATCCTCCACCTCGGGCTCGCTGTTCCCTCGTCTTGTCTTTGAGGGACGCGCCGATGTCGTACCTGTCAAAGACAAGGTGCAACTCCCCCTAGCCAACACCCAGTTGGGCAACTCTCTGCAGGAGGGATCCAACCAGGTCCTTAAAGTTTGCTGAGCCGGAAACGGGGGCTGCTGAAGGATAGCCATCCCGTCGAGGACCAGCACGCGAGAGGATGAAGGGGTTTGCGAGCCGTGGGACCGCCGCGTTCATCTTCTCCAGAACCCTGAGAAGGGCACTTTTTGTCGTGGGCCCGCGGGGGCCTTTGGTCGTCAAAGAGGGCAAGAGGGAACAGGGAGAGGCTCATAGTTGGAGATGATGGTGCGAAGGTCCAGACTGCTGTCGAGTTGGAGGGCGAGCAGCAGGCGCCGAGTGAAGTCTGAGGATCCCGTGACAAATCACCTGCTTCCCTCCGATTGAAACTTTGGCTTTCTTGCCCAGCGTTTTGAATGTATTGGTAGGCTGACGATGCAGGACCTCCCATGGACTTTGCTGCGCAGTCCTGATCCTTCCCTCTTCGTACTTCAAGAGAGCTTCCTTGCCAGTCTCCTCGATTCTTGTCATGCGTCCACCATCTTATCTGGAACAACCTTGCGGGAAAGGACGGTGGTTTGGGTTTGGGGTTTCTCGCGAGTGAAGGGGTTATGCTGGCGAAGAAGACCAGCAACCTCTTTGGTCATCTCGTGTGTCTTCTTCGTGGGCCGCTGGGCTGTCCTTGTGGTGCTTTGATGCCGTAGCAGAACTTCCGAATGATTTGGCCTTGATTGCCAAGAGTTCGTCTTGGATCAAGAAGACCAGGAGGACCTCCTGTGGGCCTCTACGAATTCGCCTTTCGAAGCCCACTTGGCCAGCATACTCCGAACATCCTCCTTGGGCGTCCGATGTCGAAGGACCACATCTCCGTTAGTTGCACCGCAAATGACACACGATTTCATTGCGAGACCTGGAAGGAAAATGTGCGATATAATAAATGAATTTATTTTATTTACGGTTATAGCTAATTTCTAAAATTATAGCCAATGAAATTTTACATTTATTTGCGAAATTTCATTACCGTATGTCATAAAATACGACCATGAGGGGACAGTCAGAGAAAGTTACCATTTTCTATTAATCAGACGGTAGTGCCTTTATGAAACAGATACACCAGAAACATTTCATGACTTTTGATGTGAAATTAAGGCCAAAATTATTCCTTTTATATTTTTTTCCATTTTTTTCCACTTATCTCTAATTTCCATTATAGTTCAGTAATGCGAACAGATACAACCACGGAGTACTAAATAACATTTTATGCACTCTTAATAAGCTTCAATTTGAGTCCAAAACGAGGTCTCTACGACGTCTGGTTCTCATTCTGCAATTTGTATTGCCAAATTTTTTTGCCAAAATTGCCAAATTGCAAATTGCGCGAAAACTTTTCCGCTAACGAGTGACCCAACTACGATTTTCGGATTCAGCGGCACAAAATGCTTAGGATAAGACTCTCAAAATACTTCCTTCACCTAATGTGAAGCGAATCGCCCTAAGTGACCCTACTACTAGTCTTTTTAGTCTTTCCCAGTAGGAGAGCTCTTTCATCCCTCTTATTTGCCTTGTGAATGACCGTTGGACCGACTCAAGGGCCTGGATATCCATAACCTTGTGGGGAGACCATAGTTGACTGCAGTAGTCCAGGATGGGCTGGACTAGTGCTTTCCATAGAGTCATCATACACTCTTTTTCCCGGGAGTAGAAGGTTCTAAGTATCCACCCTGCAATCCTTCTAGTTTTTTTTTATGGGCTCTTCGATATTGGCGTTTTGGGAAGGTGCCATCAGCATTGAGGTGAATGCCCAACATTTTACATGTGGGCTAGTGGTTATCACTTGTTTCTCGCTTGACAGGAGGGAGGTGTTGTTTAGGATCTCTTGGTTTTTACCACTCCTGAGAAGTTGGAATTTTTCACCATTGAATAGCATGTTGTTCGTTTTGGCCCATTCATAGATTTTGTCGAGATCTTCTTGAAGAAGGCTGATGTCTTCTCTGGCTCCAATGCTTTTACATATGTTGGTGTCATCGGCGAAAGAGGCCGTTGTTGAGTGGGTCACTTCTTTGTCTATGTCCCCTATCATGATGAGGAAGAGTAGAGGTCCTAGTACAGAACTTTGGGGGACACCGCTCACCACACTGTGTTCCTCTGAAATGGCTCCATTTGCCGTCACTGACTGCGTTCTTTCAGTGAGGAAGTCGTATAGCCATAAACCCACTTTTTCTGCTATTCCAAGGTACTTGATCTTATGTATGAGGATGCCATGGTCCACCTTGTCAAAGGCCTTCGCAAAATCCAGGAATACTGTGTTGACGTTTTTACCTTCTGCGAGGTGGTGGAGGAGTTTGTCGTGGTATGCCAGGAGCTGTGTTAAGCAGATGGGGGAAGAATTTCACTACTTGGCTGTGATAGCATGCATCAGTATTCCAACATATGTTTCCCTATGGTTTCAGTAAAGCAGGGAATGCTGTTTTTATTATTTGAATTGATGGGAACATCTGCAATTTTTGTTGTTATTAGGCAAAGGTGGGCACCAAACCGTTAATCCGTTAATCGTTAATTAACGAAGTTAACATTTTCGGTAACGATTTAACTTTTAAGTTAACTTTGGAAGTCATTATCGGACTAATTAACTTCCGTTACATTTAACTTCCGTTAACTCAAGTCCGCTAACCCAAAAAATTCCCGGTAAACGTTTAAAAGTTTCTGTTATTTTCAGATTCTCAATACAGATGTAAGGCGAATTTTGGTGAGGAAACCGTAAGAAGCCGGCTTCTTGCAGCTTGCGTTTTCTGTTAACTCGAGGCACTTTTAAGAAGCCGGCTTCTTACGGATTGGCCCAGCTGGGCAAGCCGTAAGAAGCCGGAAGAAGCGAGAGCCAGGGCTCGCTTACCACGGCTTCTCACGGCTTCTTGCCGTGACGTCAGAGATAACAACAAATATGGCGGGAAGGGCAGAGCTTGTGACACTATTTTTACAGCTTAACTACTGCCCAAAAACACGTTACAGGCAACATCGAGTCACTAGCTTCCCATGAGAACACTTACAAGTAATAATAGTTGATAAAATAATACATGATAAAAACCATACTCCTGACTGTTTTTGACGTGGATAATTTAAGCTTTTGAGTAACTATTATTACTTGTAAGTGTTCTCATGGGAAGCTATGACCGATGTTGCCTTAACATGTATCGGGGGCCATTAACCTGAAAAACCATGAAAAAAGACGATAAAATGGGGTTTTTACGGTTTTCGCCCTTTACAATATTTCGAAAAACCGGGACGGCGACTAGAAAATAGAGTGAAAATTCGTAGAATAATGTAATTACGATAACGGGACACAATAAACCACGATGTACACAGATTACCCAAAAAAAAGTTTTTGAATCTATATTTAAATAAAAATTCTTAAAGCTCTATTGCTCAAAATTTTCTATCTGATCGTCTACGGTTTCCGAAAAGGGCGCTACGGGCAACCCTTCTAGTTTTCCTAAAAATTTTGGGTTTCATCCTCCTTTAGGGTTTCGGTGAAATTTTGCTTTTGCCTTGACATTAAAAAGCTTTGATAGAGTCGGGCAAAAATTTTTAAATTCCAAACAAAACCCTCTTCGTTTTTTCCCTTCTCTCTGTCCCATCTTTTTAATTTCCTTTAAAAACCGTTCTATGCACTCTGTGACGGACATTGTTCTTCCCCAAAATCTAAAATAGTTGTTCCCCGGGTTCTGTCCTATCACCCACTTTTCTTTCTATTATTTATTAAAGATCTTCTAAGTCTAACTCAAAATCCATCCACTCTACGCTGATGATTTTAAAACCCCGCATTTTTTTAACGTCGTTTATTAGACGTCCACTCAACGGAAATAGTGATTCCGGGGATCCCCGAGGCCAAATTCTGTCTTTCTAAATTTTTGATTGGGGCAAAAAACAACCTTTTTTTTGTTTAATGCCTCAAAAACCCAATTTTCTTCAACCCATCTCTCGACAAAACCCCCAGATAACTATCCCCTCTTCTTCAATACACCATGTCTCCCTTTTCTACAAGAACATTCTAGGACTACTTTTTAAATAAAAAACTGAGCTAAATCTCACATCTCATCCTTGTAACAGCTTCTAAAAAAGTTAGGGGTCTGGGCTTGCACCTTTTTTTTTTCCCTCCCCAAATTTCTTGCTTTTCTACAGGGGCTTTTCCCCCATTATGGATTTTCCCCAGTTTGGGGGGGGATCCATCTTACAGCTCTCCTAAAAAGGTTAGTCAAACTTTTCGTCTAAACTCCTCTCCTCTGCTGACTGTCTTCAATCTTTTTTTCACCGCCGCAATG
Source organism: Chionoecetes opilio (assembly GCA_016584305.1). Taxonomy (NCBI): domain Eukaryota; kingdom Metazoa; phylum Arthropoda; class Malacostraca; order Decapoda; family Majidae; genus Chionoecetes; species Chionoecetes opilio. The sequence goes on from JACEEZ010020970.1 coordinate 56,688, forward strand.
TTGCTTCTCTTGCTCTCTTCTACCGTTTTTTCAGCTCACTGCTTTCTGAATTGCTAAATGCATGCCTCCCCCCCCCCCCGCGGGCCCCGTGCACAAGACTTTCTACTCATTTTTTCTCCCTATTATGTCCACTTCCCAATCAAGGTTAAACATTCTTTCTCTTTCATCCCTTTTCACTGGGAAAATCGGAACCTCTTCCTTTTCTATTTTTTTTCCCCTTTCCCATGACTTAAATCTTTTCAAAAAAAGGTAACAAAAACCCCCCGAACTAAATTTTGGGTCACCCCTCTTTTGTATTTTTTTCTCTTACCCTCTTCTTTTTTGGGACGGGGGAACTAACGGGCTTTTGTTACCCATTTTTTGTTGTGCCCTTTGGGCCCGTTCCTTTTGGTAAAAAAAAAAAAACATTTAAAAAATGGACTTACCTTAAGACCATATAAAATATCAAGGTACCGTGATAAACTATAGTCCCAATCAATTGCCATGCACGAATGTGCCAGGGCCCAAAAATTACGATTTTTCATCCTACGACTTTTTGTAAAGAAGACTGTATGGTGTCTAATGTAAACTACTGTGGGATGTCCTTTTGTGGGGCTACAAAACATAGTGATGCTAAAAACGTAAAATATTGTGCCTGGCGACATTGGCAGTGGCAAATGACTGGGGACTATAAAGGGGTATTTTGTAGTGTCCTTCGGATAAAAAATTATACTTATTTAAGCTCCGCCCCTGCTTGCCATCACAAAATACGATTGTAGCGCTGCCAAAGCTCTTTCTTGATGTTGCCGCGAGTAAAAGTGTCGTACACTTCATTACCTCTTACAGAGGCTCAAGGAATATCGTTAAGGTTGACATTATTGAAGGCACAGCAAAGAGCAGTAGCGTGATTGTCTGTATTACACATCGATATCTAATTGTTTTGAGCTCTTAGAATGGCCTAGCATTGTTTTCTAACTCTATAGATGGACTTGATATTAAACTGAAATGTTTAGGGCGCTATGAAACTGTTATTTGAATATCTATTTGCTACACAGCCATTTCACGATGTGCGTCGAGGATGTTTAATGCTTTCATGGACCTGTACGTATGTAGGCTACGTGTACCTACATCTACGTTTCACCAATTATTCTTTGCCTAAACCTAGATGAATGCTGGTTGTGATTCATCCTCCAGTGCATCTCCCCCGTTTAACATCCATGGGCGGGTGTGTGATGGACGTGTGGTGGGTGGGTGTGTGGTGGGCGGATGTATGATGGGTGTGTGGTGGGCGGATGGGTGATGGGCGTGTGGTGGGTGGGTGTGTGGTGGGCGGATGTGTGATGGGCGTGTGGTGGGTGGGTGTGTGGTGGGCGGATGTATGATGGGCGTGTGGTGTGTGTGTGTGTGGTGGGCGGATCGGTGATGGGCGTGTGGTGGGTGGGTGTGTGGTGGGCGGATGTGTGATGGGCGTGTGGTGGGTGGGTGTGTGGTGGGCGATGGGTGATGGGCGTGTGGTGGTGGGTGTGTAGTGGGCGGGTGGTGGGCGGATGGGTGATGGGCGTGTGGTGGGTGGGTGTGTGATGGGTGTGTGTGGGTGGGTGGGTGGTGGTGGGCGGGTGGGTGCCTGGGTGGTGTGGGTGTGTGGTGGCCCGTGGGTTACACACAGAGACCTTACCGTGGAGCTGAATCAGACTGATGAATGTTCGTATTCGTGCCCTGCGATAGGTTCTCTAAAAGGCTTTCTTTTTGTGTGATGTAACATATATACCAAATTTATACATTTCTATTGCAAATGTAATATCACTCATGAATATATTTAAGTATTTGACTATACTATAGCAATAATACACCAGTTTTGGTGCTAAGCCAGCAAGCATCAACGAAGATTCGGACACATTGAAAAATTCGAGGGATTGGGAAATTTGTTCCCAGACGTCGCTGGAGAATTTTAATATTTGTGACTTCTTACCTGTTAAGAGTCACCTACTTTACTCCTTACTACTCCTTACCTACTCTTAATTAAATACAGTATCCTTTGCATGTCGTGCGCATGTAATGAATGTTGAATTGGATGAGAATTAAAGGAAAAGAGAAACATTTACGGGAGGAGTTTTGATAAGATTTTCTCATGCGCGCGATCTGATTGGCCAGGCTCTTGAAACCACCACCCACACCCACGACTGTATAATTTTACAGGAAAAGAGTAAAATATCGCTGCCGGAGTGTATCTGCTCAGTTTTCTGTGCACGCAAAAGAGTAAAAAATAAGTGGGCGGAGCTTAAATAAGTAAAATTTTACTTCCAAGGGCATGGACAAAATACGCCTATAGTGTTATCTACGGTAGAGCAGCTGATAGGTATATTGTGGAAATGACTAGCATTGCGTTTAATTCAGTATGTTTATGAGAGAAGATGTGGTTGGATATGAGTTGAAGATGACAATTAGTCATTGTGTGCACATTCACCTTTTTTTGGCATTAAATCAATCAATCAATCGTCATTGTGTGGTTGCTTTGTTTACAGCTATCAGCTGTGATCGCCGAGCAGGCGAGCCCCGACAAGAAGCTGGCAACTGTCAGCCGTTCTGGTGAGGCACGCAAACGAGAGAGAAGCCGGCAAGAAGCCGGCTTCTTACGGCTTCCTCACCAAAATTCGCCTGTAGAGTCTTAAGCCGCGGTCACATGAGCAATTTTGGCGTCAATATTCAGGCTGCAATTATTCAGCAAAGGCAACACCTTGTCGTGTTTTGGTCACACGGATTTTCAGAGGTAGCAATAATTTGAATGGCAATTTTGGCTTCTCAAGATGTATCTGAAGAAGCATCTTTGGAAAAATAGGGAGAAATAGGGAGAAACTGGTTCACAAATAGGGTGGTGAATGATTGAAATGGATTCTTGTGTATGGCAAGTGCGTCAGACGTAAAACAGTCAACAGACCACATCAAAGTGATCAATAATAAGTTGGTATCCCCTAAAAATTTTAGTTATTAATAGACTGTCAACAAAGAAAATGTTTTACCAGCCATAACTCATTTAAAATTTTTCTTGGTATTTTGTATCCTTCAAATCGCTTAAAAACACGTACAAGAGTGTACAGGGCTTCACAATTCGTCTTGTAATCGGTTCTTGTTACTATGTAGCTATGTATTTCAGCTTCTGTATATTGAATTAGAGCGTGCATTAAAAATAAATGTAAATAATATGCGTTTGGGGTGGGAAAATTGCAGCAATTTGTCTTGCGGCAACGTCGACAAAGACCGACACGTCCGTCATCATAAATTGTCATTAGAACTCGCAATTATATCCGAGTTTGGGCCGCAATTGCGTTGCCGGGTGTAATATTGCCAGAAAAATTGTCCGTGTGACCGCGCCTTTAGCATATTTAATATTGTACGCGTCATTCTTTCAACCCCGATATAACGCCACTTATTATTATAAATAACTTTTCAATTAAACTTCGAATTGTGAGTTCAAAATTATATTTTATGTATTCGATATTTAAGCAATTATTTTCTATTAATAGATCATATAAAGTTTCTTTAATAAACAAATAAGATATTGCACCATAGCACGCAACGCAGCGCTATACGTATATAAAAGGAAGTGCCCGTAGAAAGAGGACTCACTTCACTCTGGGGAGCTATTACGGTGACAACGTGAGTATCTGTTATTATAGCGATACCATTAGTGTTAATTGAAAGAAAATAAATAAGTCAAGTTTCATTATTATAATATATTAAACATTTGCATACATTCATTTGATATTCTAGTATTTGCACAGCCAAATTATATTTTCGATATTGTAAGATCCGGTTTGTTAATTAGCCACATGTTTTATAATAGTTTCAAATATTTATATTGTTTAAGATTTTAGTTGATGATATTGGTTAATATCCATATAAAATGCATGTTGATTAATGATTCAATAAAATATATATTGGCCCGGGTATACCTTTAAAATTAAAATACAGTGTCTATATTATTATTATTATTATTGCGTGATAAAAATTAACGTTAACGGTTTATCGATAACTTCCGCTACATTTTAAAAGAATTAACTGATTAACGGTATCGAAGTAAATTTTTTGGATAACGGATTAACGGTTAACGAAGTTAACTTTTTGATAAACGGCGCCCACCACTGTTATTAGGCATGGTGTGTGTGTGTGTGTGTGTGTGTGTGTGTGTGTGTGTGTGTGTGTGTATGTACTCCTTGCCCTGCCCTGCAGACCCTTCAACAATCAAATTCCAGCAAATACCAATATAATAATTGTGTGTGTGTGTGTGTGTGTGTGTGTGTGTGTGTGTGTGTGAAGAGCTTGGAAGAAAATTATGGAAAACTAATTTAGCCATTTTTTTTGTGATACTGCTGATTTATAGACAAATAAACATAATGCAAGTGTTGAATTGATATATGAAATATTTTACCAGTTAGTTTTTTCATAAACAAGTTCATATGATGATGGCTAGGTTAGGTCTAGATTGGGTCACGTTTAGGTTTCGTTCAGGTTATGTTTAAGCTATTTTAGGTCTAGGCTAGATTTTGGTTATCCCTTATTTGGTTGTTTAGGCTAATTGATCAAATCTAATGGTGTATGGTCGCCCGGCCGGCCGGCCAGGTTGGCTGCAGTGCAGCAAAGACTCACAGCCGGTCAATGCAAATCAACTTTTCTACTGGTTACTAGTGAAAATATAGATCTAATTTTTGTTTTCTAGAAGTTATCATAGTATCATCACTACATGGGGGAGTTTAAATTATACAGAAAACGCGAGTAGTAAGGACGGCAGAAAGAGCCCAGTTCTCGTTAATAATTACCTATTTTTCTGTGGTGCAGTTATTTTCAAAAGAATATTTCCCCTACTTACACTACTATAGCTCATCTCAAACTTATTACTCTAACATTGCTGCATTTTGTCTACGGTTAAGTAACTCAAAGCCATGACCACCACTTTCTCAAAGACTGATAAATAGTTATTTTCAACTGTATCGTGTAGGTCCCTTTTCACTAAATCAGTTACATATTTAGTTTATGTACTGTCTCTTGGGTTCCTCTACATCATTTAACGTCCATATACATATATAAGGAGCTTTTTCTGCCCCAATAAGTAAATAATAGGATTAGGCGTATGGACGCCCATAATGCCAAGATAATGCTTCTTCAAACTAGGTCTTGTAGGTCTATGTAGCCACATATTCAGCTTCTGCAGCGCCTATATAGTACCTAATTGTAACTTTAGCGTCCGTATTTGTTATTTAAAGACGTATTTCGCATTCGACAAGTTCTGAAGAAGAGATGAGAGTTCCTAAGCGGCGGCCATTTTGAATATTTCCTACTATTAACTTTGGTATTAAGGGTTTAGAAGTCCTCGCCAGCACTATTAAGTTGATACCAAACTTAACAGTAAAGATTAAGCAAAGAGTGAGTGAAGATAACAGTGAGTGTGAAGTTAAGCGTAAAGTCGGGAGTTAATACCAAAGTTTAGTATTAATTGTAGGTGAGGATACGGGCCCAGGTGTTGGTTTGACCATTTAGGGGTAATTAGCCAGGTGTGTGGCCCCAACCTTGGGGACACTACAATATAATTATTTCTAAGGTATGTGTGTGTGTGTGTGTGTGTGTGTGTCTGAGTATTTTCACCTCAGATATGACAGGCCCCTCGTATCTTTCTTTACCATCTATTTTGAAGAAAACCCGCATTACACGTGTCTCCGTCTACGCCTTTGAAATAATGACAATAATAATAATAAAAAATAAATGATGATGAAATGGAAAAAACCCAATAATGATTATATTATATATATATTATATATATATATATATATATATATATATATATATATATAATATATATATATATATATATATATATATATATAATTATCATTGATACCACTACTAATAATGATTAAAAAGTGATATAATAATAATAAAAATGATGAAAATAATAAACAATAGAATATTAACAATAATGATAAAATATATTGAAAACAATGTCAATAATGACAATGATAATATATATATATATATATATAAATACATATATATATATATATATTTATATATATTATATATATATATATGTATATATATATATATATATATATATTATATATATTATATATATAGATATTATATATATATATGTTATATATATATATATATATATATATTATATATCTATATATATATACTATATATATATATTATATATATATATATATATATTATCTATATATATATATATATATATATATATATATATATATATATATATATATATTATATATATATAATCTTGACATTTCAGGGTGACAAAGACACTCATCATTCTTGGGGTTGTTTATGCGCAACGTTTCGCCAAAAGACACTTGGCATCATCAGGCTAAAATAGTTAAAAAAATTAATATACTATACTGCTAAAAAGCGAACATCTAAAAGAATTTCTTAAAACAATAAAATAATCCTATATTATCTAAAAAATAAAAATACAATTTATACTTAACAGATCTTGGTGTGTATGCTGTCTGAGTTGGCAGAGGACTGAATGAATAATAGTTTACAGGTAGCATTTCGACTCGTGTGTGGCGATCGAAACGAGAGTCGGACAATCGAAACAGTGTGATAATCATTTGAGTATATGTAATTGGTATGAAGTGACTTGATTTTTAAGATCAGGGGACAAATGCTTGATGTGTATGGATTCTAATAATTTAGTGTCACTAGGGTAGTGTGCCTTGGATAGGATACTAAAGTCATTCATAGAAAAAGTGTGATCTAAATCATGTGAGTGTGAGCGGATTGCAGATTGCGAAGGTGAAGAAATGGGTCGACCAGTACGTGCAGAAACACCTTTATGCTCAGCAAGCCTAAGGGTTAGATTCCTTGTTGTCTCGCCGATGTATCTAGCGTTACAACTAGAACATTTGAATTCGTAAATTATGTTAGAGATAAGAGCTTTAGGTATAGTCTTTATATTTGAAATGTGTTCTTAAGGTAAATGGATTAGTAAAAATAAATTAAAATTTTGAGTTAGGAAGGTGTAACTTAAGTAGATCATTGAGTTTTTTGCGAATGGTGTAACTGAGATGGCCGTAAAATGGAAGTTTAATATAGTGTGTGTCTAATGTAGGTTCGGGTTGGTTCGACTTGGGGTTGAACTTTTCATTTAGGAATTTGGAGATAGTTGTTTAAATTAATTTGAGGGGGTAGCCATTATTTTGGAAAAAATTAGTAAGGAATTTGATTTCATTATCAAAGGCAAACCAATTAGAAGAGAAACTATAGCATCTGTGTAGTAAGGTCTTAATAGTATTGATTTTAAAAAGGTTAGGGATGAATGAAACATATTGGGTTCCTAAGCCAGTGAAAGTAGGTTTTCTATAGACTGAGGTGGTAAGATAATTATTTTTACGAGTAACTAGGACAGTGGTTCTCAACCTTTTTCACTCCATTCCCCCCTTCATGAATTCTCAACATTCGTGTGGCTCCCCTTCATTTTTCTCCCAAATCCCACCCCGCCAAAAAAGGTAAAAAAAAAAAAAAAAAAAAAAAAAATGTTGATGAAGAGAACACCCTTGCTTTATTACAAATTTTACAGTCATAATTATCTTATATTTGATAGATTTCTGTGATATGCTTAACTTACATCACTTGCCTACAAAAGACTAGCGGACACTAGCAAATTTGAATCTGGTTGGGAAAAAGGTTCAATTAATCTCTGCATATTTGATCCACATCAGTGGGAAGGCTGATATTGTTTCTTTTCAGTCAGTTGACGAATCCGAGGTTGTGTCACTGACAATGCACATCTCATGTCGGGGTCCACATCCAATCGGTTCCGGCTCTTATTCTTGATTTGTAGAAGGGTGGAGAAACCAGACTCACATAAATAGGTAGTTGAAAAAGGCAAGAGTAGTCGAAGTGCAATCTCACTGACTTTTGGATATGACTGATGCATTGAACACCAGAATACATTCAGAGATTTTTCTTCATAGAGATATTTGGCAGCAGAATCATGTTTGAGATCAAGGAACTCGTCCTGAACATCACTGGGAATGGTAGTAATATCAAGAGTGCCAGAGAATGGATTCATTACCAACTTCCCTTCTTCCTCCTCGAATTCGGGAAGTACCTATTAAAGGGTTCACTTTCCAAGGATCTTATATGCTGAGTGATTTCAGTTTAAGTAAGGGGTTTCAAGCAGACTATCTTCTTCATTCGCGTCAAGACAGCTGAAAGGTTTTCAAACATGGCAACATTCCGGCACCGACTTTCCTTTGCCAATTCTGGAGCTTGGCAAGAAATCCACGAAGACAATCCATCAGGTGAAACACATTTTTTTCCCTCTGCCCTGTAGCTTCAGATTCAACCTATTTAGCTGCTCAAATATATCTGCAAAATATGCAAGACGTGGCTCCCACAAAACTTCATTGAAGTGACTCAACAGATCATCTTTCCCTTGCATTTCCAGGAACAATTTAAGCTCCCCCGAAGTTCAAACCTCGATTCACAACATTGCCCTTGGAAAGCCAGCGCACTTTGGAGTAAAAGAGGAGAGCTTCATGCTCCGAATCCATGTCTCTACAAAGGTTCGGGAAAAAGGCGAGAGTTCAGAGCTCCAGCTTTTACAAAGTTGACGCATTTGACCACTGCCTCCAGGATCTTGCAAAGTTCATCAAGGAGGGTTTTCGACGCCAGTGCAAAACGATGGATCATACAATGAACCCCCTTGGCATTCGGAGCTACTTTCTTGACACGCTTCTGGAACCCTGATTTTGATCCCAGCATCGCTGGAGCCCCGTCTGTACAGACTCCCAACAATTTTCCCAGGGGATCCTGTTAGCTTTGAAGAAGAAGATAGCTTTTCCATCCCCATCTTTAGCTGTTGTGGTGGTCTCAAGCTGTGTACATAACAGATATTCTTCCTTGATATCACACAAGAAAACATACCTAACAAACACGAGTAGCTGTGCACAAGAACTCACATCCGTTGACTCATCCAGCTGTATTGCAAACAAACCAGTTGGAGACGATTTGATCTCCTATATCACTTTTTCCTTTATGTCATCTGACATTTCATTAATTTTCCGCTTCACTGTGTCGTTTGACAAGGAAATTTGTTGAATTTTACGTTCACTTGCATCTCCAAGAACACGCTTGACCATCTTTAAAGTACATGGCTTGATTAAGGTTTCACCAATTGTGTGGGGCTTCTTTTGCTTCGCTATTTCGAGGGAAACCTCGTATATCATACGATTCGTGTACATATGATGCCTCAACTACACTTGAGGTCTGTTGTTGGAAAGCACCAGTCGCATCCAGTTTCTGTTTTCTCAAACTACTTTCATGGCGCTTGAAGAAATCGGGGTCTTTCTCAGCATACTGTGGATGGATGGTCAGCAAATGATGTTTCAACTTACTAGGCCTCATAGAATCGTTCCCCAGCACTTTGAAGCACAGTACACACTGAGGTTTCTCGATGCCATCAGTGAGGATTGATGTAAATCCGTAGTTAATGTACTCTTCACTGTACTTCCGCTTCTTACTAACACTAGTAGCCATCGCAAATCTACGGAAAATAAAGAAGACAGAACATCAGAACAAACATTAAGTGATAAGACAAAAGAATGATAATGAAGGACAGATAAATAGGACAAGTGATAAAATGACAAACACACAAATATCCACATACATAACACATCCATGGACTCACAAATTAAGCACACACACAGCCATACACAAACATACACACAGAGAGAGTAAAGATGATAAACATTCACACTCAAGCTAGCAAGCTGAAATGTACTTTCTACAGCAAGAACACGCCTCCTTTGACAAGCACTGCCCCAATTAAAATAAGAAGAAAAATAGCGAGTCACATCAATATTAGCACTAAAAAAAAAAAAGCAGGAATACCTAAGTAGGGACTGAGCATGAAAAACAATGATACCAAAAAATAAGAAATATTTCACACACGAAAAACAGCGACCGCATTTATAATTGTCGAACAAAATAAGTAACACAGTATATGGTTCAGAATCAATTATACCCACATTTTTACGTGATGATATCCCCGGCCACACTGAGATCATTCGATCGCCTCTCTCCCTCTGTCTCCCGGTGACTCCCCCCTCACTCACCGGCCCGTTCTCTCACCCGTCTCATACGCGTTTCGTTCTCCTCCCGTTTTCTATCACACCTACACTGCACAACAATTACAATTTCGCACACATACATACATACACACGTACACACACATTCGTAACAATATTATGTACAAAATTTTAGGCCTCTTCCATTTGCGACATTTTAAGAACCAGTTCACGGAACCCAAGAATTCAGGCGTTTCCATTTGCGCACGAAAACCTGGGTCCGAGGCAAAGCGCGTAGTGACTCAGCAAAACCCGTGAACTTTCTCTACTCACATAGGCAGGTGGGTAGCTTGGGTAGAGTTTTCAGTTCATAACAAAAAAATGGGCGCCTTGGGCCCTATTTCTCTTATCGTGAAGGGTTTTCCGCATGCACGAGTCGGAGAGGATGTCAGACGGCATAAAAGAGGCATACATGGCTGGTGGAGGCCATGCGTTCCCCCGATCTTCAACTTGATATGATCCCTTCACATAAAAGCTAGCTGAGTTATATCTCTCGTTATCTTCTCTCTCTCCTCGTTATCTCTCTCTCTCGTTATCTCTCTCTCGTTATCTCACTCTCTCGTTATCTCTCTCTCTCCGTTATCTCTCTCTCGTTATCCCCTCTCTCTCTCGTATCTCTCTCTCGTTATCTCTCTCTCGTTTTCTCTCTTGCATCGTTTCTCTCTCTCTCTCTCTCTCTCTAT
>JACEEZ010020970.1:72500-81872 GCA_016584305.1 Chionoecetes opilio
AATTTTTTTTTCACCCCCTAGTATAGTAAACCCACCAGATTTCTCGCTAGCCGCTGCATGTTAAATTCTTCCGCCATCATCTTATTCCCTTTTCAGGCCTTATTTCTTATTTCTGCTACTGAAAGAATAGTTGTGGAAGTGTTAAGAAATTAATGTTATGGAGTATGATATTTTTAATTAATATAGCAAATTAATATTAAATTAAATTAAATTAATTAAAGTAAGTTATTTTTAATTATGTTATAATTAGTGTTATGGAGAGTCTTGATGTTAACCCCTTGAGGCCCAGAACGTAATTTCCATTGTAATTTGGGTACCATTAGACGATTTTTAGTGAATATAAGCAATATTTAATAGCTATGACCTGTTTAGTATCCTTATCTACTAACTAATTTGGTATATTCAGTGACTTTTCGTAATTTTATGGCTCGACAACATACAATTTTTTATAGCAAAGGAAAGATCTGGGCGTGAAGGGGTTAAGGCCGTGTCACACGAGCGATATTTTCCGGCATCTTTTGGTATTTTGCTACCAAAAGATGCCCGTACTGCTGGCAAAAAGTGCGCGTGTTGTCACACGGCGTTTCGTACGACTCACGAGACATCTTCTACCTAGAGTATCGTTTGCTGACAAATCTTCTTAATTTCCTATCATAATGGAGCTATTCTGCTTCTGCTGGTTAGTAATTATTTTTTATAAAAGTAACAGGAACTACCTCCGACCTCGTGTAGGTCTCGCGGCCTCTTGTAGCTTCCTTATTTTCTTATGTTCTTATCACCAGATTGTGCACGTCAAATACTCGCGCGTTAGACCACTACACCATAGGTATACGTCCCACTTGCGGTTTCGGTGATTTTATGCATTACAAAGTGGGACATAACTTTTACGCGCAGAGAAGGAACACACCTGTAGAACATTTAGAAGTTTATTTTCCTGCTACAGTCTTCTACCTCTTCTTTTATTACGTGTACTTCTTTCCAATTAAAAATTTGCTAAATTAATTAACACAATTGCTAATATTAAATTAGTAATGCGAGATTAGTGGAGAGGACGACGCGTGGCTGTGACGTTATAATTTCGCAGAGTATTTACTGCGTGCTTTGGATCTTCTCTATTGTTCGCTATCTGTTGTCGCCGGTCAGACGCTTGTGAATCATCGGTCACAGGACTCCCCTGTAAATGAGAATGACGCGCCGGTGTGGTGTGTGTGTGTGTGTGTGTGTGTGTGTGAGTCATTCGCTTGTGAGGCTTACTCGTGCGTGTTTATTTAGTTCTGCTTCTCAATCTAATCATGTTGTGAATGTTCTCTCTCTCTCTCTCTCTCTCTCTCTCTCTCTCTCTCTCTCTCTCTCTCTCTCTCTCTCTCTCTCTCTCTTTTCCTCGGCTGACGCGATAGGAGTTAATTAATTGACTGAGGTTAATTTCCGTACCTAAAAACAAAGCCGCCTCTTACATGACAATTTTAACTCCATAAATAACTTACTTCGCCAATTAAGCAATACTATTTTTTCTACTTACGTAGTTACAATTTACACAGTACTTCTACATTTTTTTCAACTACTATTAAATTAATAGATACAATTTACATTGGCACGCTCAAACATATGCAATTATTTTGAATCCATAGATGTATGTATGTATGTATACCGTATATATATATATATATATATATATATATATATATGCACATTTATATACATATCTATGTATGTATGTATGTATGTATGTAATTGTAAAAAAAATCACAACGAAGAGAGAAAGCAGCAACAGTTGTAACATAGGGTCGTGAATGTAATGCATAAAATCAAACTGGGTCGCGATGAAAAAAGATGTTTGTCTAAGGTATTACGTGAAGCATAAGTGCCATCTAAGCAAGGTAGTGTTAGACAAGGAAGATAGAAGAGGATTCATAGAAGAATACTTTTCTATGTACGTACCTTGGGGTTAGAGGCTTGTCCAAAGACTACTGAGTACAGTAGTCTTTGGCTTGTCCAAGACATTTCGTGAAGCATAAGTGCCACCAAAGCAAGGTATAGGTTAAGCCAAAGTAACTTTGAGTTAAGCTACACGGGCAGGTGACGCGGTCACATCGCTAGAACCTGTAGGCTAATATCTATTTTTTGCACTGACTGAGTGTATTCTGATTTCTGACAAGTAAGGAAATTTCGGAGGTGAGCCATGGCCCCTTCTATATTATTTATACTACTTCTACTATCGCTGTTGCTTCATTCATAATGGATGATGAAACTAGTTCTGATGATGTTGATGACTCAGGAACACCTACACGGTCTTACAAGCTCAAAAGTTCAAGATGACCCAAACACGTATTTTTAGAAGAAAACTAAAATGTGCTAAAACTAATTATTATGTACATTCGAAAATGGCTTGAAAGTTGTAAGTGTGAGCCTCAGTTTGCTAGGTGGTTATCAGTTATCAAGTTAGTTAGATCAACCAGTATAAAAGATTATTATGTGAAATTTGTAACCTGGACATAACCAAGCATAAAAGCAGAGATTACTAGGCATTCACGATCTTATATATAGACACAAACAGCTTAGTCTGCAAATATCAAAGACAAAGTCAGTTGCAACTTTTGCTGTTGTAAATGACCCAATTAAAAAATCTGCACGCAATTTTTTGAACTTCGAACGGGTGTGCGTTTCTATGAGAGCATAGTTTGCCCAATTTCATTATGTGAACCCTTACTAGAGATGCTTAAGCAATGTTTCCTGATGTGATGTCTTTAAAGAGGTAACATTAGAGAAGCAAAGAGCCTCAAGCATATTTAGAGAAGTGTTTGGAAAGCATTTTGGTACTGGACTATTTGAAATTTTACGTGAAAGGCCTTTTCTGTTTTGAGAAAGGGAAGATTGAAAACTCCTGTAGATTTGATAGAGGTTAATGATAGTTCAGCTATAAAAATGTTCAGTGCCATGAAAAAATGTTCACATCAAAAGACATTCCTGTTGATAATAGTGTTGGGCTTTGTTCTGACACTGCCAATGTGATGATGGAAGCAAGCCATTCAGTAGCTACAATATTAAAAAAAAATTGCCTCATGTCATAATTGTTAAACGTTCTGGCTACATTATTCATATCTGTGCATGAAATGCTTCAAACTTCTTAAGTATGTTTGAAGTTTTATGCCGTAACTTTTGCACTTTAGTAATAACTTCAAGAGGCAACATGCATTCCAAGAGCTTCAAAAATTCGTTGACACTGAACATCATAAAATCGCTCCAGGCCAAGCCAGATGGTTGTCTCTACAGGCATGTTAGAACAGTGGGATGCATTGGAGTTGTATTTTACAAAATTAGCTCTTAATGACCCCAACAATATGTATATGGCATGATTGTTACTGCTTTAAAACAAATTTACTCGAACCTACCTCGAATTTCTAGACTACAAAATTGGGTATGTTTAACAGTTACAAAACGCTCCTCCAGTCTGAGGCTCCATTATTTTCACACTAAGAACTGAGATATTCAAACTCTTTAAAAGCTTGTGTTCTGACTTTAAGGATGTGAATTCTGTTAAGAATGTTGACATTTCATTCCTTAGTCCTACTCAACCCATTGTTTCAAGTGTCTTAATTTATCCCCATTGAGAATAATATTTAGGAGTTATCGAGTGCATCAGCAACATTAAGTGATCTAATACAATCGGGAACAGTACTAACTAAACATCGAAAAACTTCCATAGTTTTATAAGTCATGTCAGTCTTTCTTGATATAAGTTGTATCCCAAATTCAGGAAAAGATATTCACTAAATGATGAAATTCACGATGAAATAAGTGGCCCGCGTAAATCCTCGCTCTGCTTCCACTCTGAATTCTCCGTCGAGAGGATATCTATTTGATGAACTGCTAAAATCAGCAAAGCATGCTAATTGAATTTTTGTGGATGAAAAATGGAGACTGCACTATATTTGAAGAACTTTCTAATCAAGTTCACTTCACAAAGTACTGGAATATTGCGCTGAACAGGAACAATTATGCAAGACTGTCATATTCATATCCACCCTCTTCTCAATACCCTTTTCAAATGCAGCAGGTGATCATTTTTTTACCCAACTAAATCTAAATAAAATTTCTCAATGATTCTCTCATGAAAATAAAACATTTAGTGACCTTATACTTGCAATATATCATATGAGACACTTGAAAGCATCTTCTCATAACCTGAACATTGCTGGTATATATATATATATATATATATATATATATATATATATATATATATATATATATATATATATATATTATATATATATATATATATATATATATATATATATATATATATATATATATATATATATATATATATATATATATATATATATATATATATATATATTATATATATATATATATATATATTTGTCACGGTCGGTGACACAAGGTCGCCACCCCAGGCCATGCCCCAGGGACACGTGGGTCTAATTAAGTTAATTCAGAATATTTAAAACAAAATCAACATATGAAATCCTTATATAATTAACACGCTTAACTCCAATTCCTTGGTACAACAACAGATAAACACTTGAATGCACGGTCACAGAAGACTCGCAGATAGGGATACCACACGCAACGCTACCAAAATCTCACTCACTCTCACTTTCCGTCTCTCTTTAACTTCCAGCCTCAACACACAAAAACACCTTAGGAGCACTTCTACTGAGCGTCTATACTATCACAACAAGAGGACTCCACTGAATCTCTATACATAACACAACGCTTCTACTGAACGTTAATCATAATCACAAAAAAGAGTGCTTCTACTGAGCGTCTATACCATCACAAAAAGAGCACTTCCACTGAGGCTCTATACATAACACACAACGCTTCTACTGAACGTTATCTTAGTCACACACCATACTTCCCTCCTACTTTCACTTTCCGTAAATACAGCCCACCCGACATCGGTGAACTAATAATGATTAAAACACTTCACAAGATACTCACAATACCCTGGTATCAAGGGGGAAGGAGGACTTACACAGCCTCCCACGTGGTGTGCCCACGCCGTCACAGTGGCTCCTCACACAACATTATACGAGTGGAATGATTGGAGTGGGGGCGAAGCAAGGTCACGACCTGTTTTATATGGGTGACCTATCTGGCGGCGGGTGGCAACCCTCTCGTCATCCATACTTCCTCCAAAGGGGTGGGGCTACACTTTGCCCCGGCCATCTTGACCATCACAACACATACGCGGGAAATATGAATTTCGTCACAATATATATATATATATATATATATATATATATATATATATATATATATTATATATATATATATATTATATATATATATATATATATTATATTATATATATATATTATATATATATAATATATATATGCGGAGCTCATGGAAGGCCTGACTGGCTACTGGACTAGTCTCGCTTAGTTTCCGTTCGCACACCGGAATGAGCAATCATGTCGGCATCTTCAGCAGTTATCAAATTTGCATTCAAGGACCACAAGTAGTTTTTTTTATAAGAAACACGGAAACCAGAAGCACACAGCAGTTTGTACTTTCTGCAAGCAAATCATCACGGACAAAGCTGGCACGACGTCATGTTAAATTTGGCATTTTTTATTATTTTTGCATTTGATACCTGAGATTATATGGACAATTTAATTAGGTCCGTTATATTCAAAGGTACATTATGAGAAAAAAAATTAAAACCCATTCCTTACAAACAGGACAGGACAGTACAATTTAGTATTTACGCAGTACGGACCAAAAACATTCAAATAATAGCCATATTTATAAAAAAAAAATTCATATGCCTGTTCTTGGTCTTGGTCTGTTTCGGAGGGTCTGGTCTTGGTCTTGGTCTTGGTCTCGGAGGGTCTTGGTCTTGGTCTCGGAGGCGGGGTCTTGGTCT
This sequence comes from Chionoecetes opilio, assembly GCA_016584305.1. Classification (NCBI taxonomy): domain Eukaryota; kingdom Metazoa; phylum Arthropoda; class Malacostraca; order Decapoda; family Majidae; genus Chionoecetes; species Chionoecetes opilio. The sequence goes on from JACEEZ010020970.1 coordinate 78,400, forward strand.
CGAAGGGTCTGGTCTTGGTCTTGGTCTTGGTCTCGGAGGGTCTGGTCTTGACTACAACACTGATATTAAATACTATATATATATATATTATATATATATATATATTATATATATATATATATAATATATAATATATATATATATATATATATTGTTATTGTTGACATTATTTTCTATATTTTTATCATTATAAGCAATTTTGTAATTATTGTTAATATTCTTATTTTTTATCATTTTCATCATTATTATTATTATTATATTGCCGCCGGCACATATCAATATGCTGGTATGCATGAGGTCACTAGAGCGTGATGCGTGGTTTGGTCAATAAACTAAATTTCTATGTCTATGCTATGCTATATACAGAGCCGGGCAATAAATACATTGAATGTATTTAAATACTAAATACATGGGAGAAATGGATTTAAACACCAAATACTAAATACATTTTACGAATGTATTTAAATACTAAATACTAATACATTAATAATTGTATTCAAATACATTTGTAAATACATTTTAAATACACACACATTTTTATGCCATGATTAATCATCAAGTTTCGAAAGTATTCACTTATTTAATTATAAAATCTCCAGAGGCACAAAATTATGAAATCTAAATTTCCAAACTATTTCTTCTATTTGCAATATAAGTATGCATTCCTTTGAGAATTCCATAAACCATCTACCACACTATGGAATCCACTCCCTGACATAATGTTCGAGTTGCATTATTATCATAAAAGTTTGCACGCACTTTCAACAATATGAAATTTTTGGAGCTAAATACAGTATAGAAATGGCTGGAGGAACCATCAAATACTAGTGACTGATGAGAACAGAATCCCAGACACGCGAACAGTGTTTATCAGACAGCATGGACAGGAACTGAACTTATCGTTAGAGCTCTACCCCCCTGTTCCACGACTCCCGCCAGCCCATCGCCACCCAACACCTTTGCTCCACCTCCCTCCTCCCCATTCCCCAATATCCTTGCTGCGGTAGATGCTATAGATATGAATATGATAAGAAATTAGCACCGAGAATTTGTTCTTTGGTCATTTTGTCAAAGGCAATAAATGTGTTATCAGCTCACCTGGCTTTTTAACTTAATCTACATATCTCTAGAAATGTCTGAAAAAAACTATTTCCTTAGGATTTCCTTAGATTTTGCGTTTCCTTAGAAATTTCCTTCTCAGGCCTAAATTTCCTTAAATTAAGGAAATTTCCTGAAAGTGGAAAAACTGGTTCACTGTAACATCAGGGTTGCTTGATAGTTGGGCGGGTTTATGGCCAAAAAGAAAAAAAAAAAAAAGAAAAAAAAAAAAAAAAAATAATAATAATTTTTATATTATACTAGCCGCAAAGCCGCCCTCCGGGCGGACTTTTTGGCTAGCTCCTGCGGAGGGCTATTGGTGGGGGTTTCGGCCCACCACCTGTGTTTGGTGGGACTTCGGCCCACCAAACACAGACTCTCCAGATAGCCCCTTCTAACTTTCCTGAAATCATGGATGTAGAAATGTATGTATTAACGCCAACCCATTCACATCACCCCCAACCCACTCACTCACCCATTACCCATCACCCCCCACCCATTCACTCACCCATTACCCATCACCCCCCACCCATTCACTCACCCATTACCCATCACCACACACCCATTCACTCACCCATTACCCATCACCCCCCACCTATTCCCTCACCCATCACCCCCAACCCATCACCCCCCACCCATTCACTCACCCATCATCCCACACCCATTAACAATTCACTCACCCATTACCCATCACCCTACATTAAGGTTTCCTCAATTCTCGCAACCCACATTTTTTTTCTTCACAATTCTCGCTAATAGGCTACTAAAATAAATAAAAAAAATAAAAGTGATCGGATCATCCCATAAGTGGGCTTATAATGTGCCCCTGGTCGAGCTGGTTCCAAAACTGTGCCATATGATATGATTGTGCCACGGGGGGCGGCACCTATCGCGGGCGGACACACACACAGACACACACACACACAGACACACTTTCGCTTATATTATTATAGACTAGCCGAAAAGCCGCCCTCCGGGCGGAGTTTTTGGCTAGCTCCTGCGGAGGGCTATTGGTGGGCCTTCGGCCCACCACCTGTGTTTGGTGGGCCTTCGGCCCACCAAAGACCAGAGATTCACTGACTTCCCAGACCAAACCGACCAGACCAGACCAGACCAGACCAGACCAGACCAGACCAGACCAGACCAGACCAGACCAGACCAGACAGAGATTCCCAGACCAGAGATTCACTGACTTAGGGGTTAATACTTGTCTGAGAATGGACAAGTAAAAAAAGACAAGAAAAAATCAAATACCGATACCGGTAATACCGGTATTTGGACACCGGTATCAGTATACCGGTACCGTAACTGATACCGGTGTGAGGACGTACCGGTATTATTCCCGAAAACCGGTATCGGCAATACCGGTATTTTGTTGATACCGCACAACCCTATGTCACTGAGTGAAGTCTAATCACAGGCGTCACTATACGAATCCTGCCTGCGCCACCACGGGCGAGGACCTACCATCAGAGTCCTCAAGTGAACCTCCAGAGCCTACTATCCGAGCCCTGGGTCACCACTGCCTACAAGCGCTATAGGCACAAATGTAAAAAAAAAAAAAAAAAAAAAAAAAAAAAAAAAATATATATATTATATAATATATATTATATATATATATATATATATATATATATATATATATATATATATATATATATATATATATATAGAGAGAGAGAGAGAGAGAGAGAGAGAGAGAGAGAGAGAGAGAGAGAGAGAGAGAGATGATTGATTGATTGATTGATTATTGTTTTAAGGCGCCGCAACTGCGGGGTTATTGACGCCTGCTTACAAAAGATACATGTAAAGTAAAACTAAAAAACAAAATTTAAGATAGAATAAAAATATTGAAAATTACGAAATACATAAAAGAACAAGAGTACATTAAAAACAATCATAAGTTAATATTAAAAAACATCATAACTTGTTGAGAAGGCCAGCCTTCTCAATAAATGTATGGACTTCATGTCCCGGAGAGAAACACCTCTCTCCCAATGCCAGGGAGAGACGGTAAGCACCGTCCGACCCGCGACACCGGGACAAAAATTGCACACGTAGGTCCCCAAGACTGGGACACTCGACCAGCAAGTGCCGCACAGTTAAGGGGACCAAACAATCATCACAGTAAGGAGGGTGGCCCCCCTCCATGAGGAACCCATGAGTATATAGAGTGTGACCAATACGCAATCGTGCCAAGGCAGTTTCCCATCTCCGGGAGAGACCGCAGTAGCTCCAGTCCTCGATACTTTGGCGGATGGTGCGCAGTTTATTTTGCCCTATAGTAATCCAACGTTCTTGCCAACTGTTGTGACTGATCTATGATGCGAGCGTAGGTCAGTAGCCGGCACTGCAAATGTATAGAGCTGGTCTTT